>JAJLRB010002242.1:0-29380 GCA_020976825.1 Odocoileus hemionus
CATTACCATTTAAAAGCACATTTTTTAAAATCAAGGAATTAACTTTTTATCCTTTAACGGGAGAGGCTTTCAATGATAAAAAAATTTTAAAAGGCCCCACTGTATCTTAAAATGACAAATTATTAAAAAAGACCCCTAAAAACCCCCAAAGCAAACCGGGGGTGTAAATATATTCATCAATGAAAAATAAATTCACCTTCGCTACTTTTCCCCTGCGGGAGCAAAGTATAACTCCCCCTTTTTCCTCTTTTCCCACACCCCAACCCCAGCTTCCGTCACACACCTTGAAATTTCAAAACTCAAAGCTACCTGTAAACCCAAAAAAAAGGCCCTTTGGGGCACAAGTTTCATCACCCCCCAAATCATAATGCAAATTACTTTTTGGTTTGCTTAGCATTTTAAATTTGAAAAGGAAAAGCGATAATTGCAGGAGGGTCACAAAAATTACCTTTTTTTTCTAAAATAGAGAAAAATTTGGGGGATTTTTGAAGCTTTAAACGGGCCAGGAAGTGCAGAAAAAACCAAAAGGGGTTTCCCAGCATCTTTAAATGAATGATGAAGGAAGGGGCAATAACCTCGTTTTTTTCCCTGACCTTTGCACCATAAATATTACAGTTTTCACCCAAAAAATATAGAAATAAAACACAAAAAAATTTAACTTTTTCAACCCCCCTTTTAAAAAACCTGAAAGATACCCAGAAAAAATAACTTCAAGTTTTTTATCCTACCACACAAATGGTGTCAAATAAAAAAGGGAAAAATTTTTTCCGCTCTTCCATTTTCTATGTTGAATTTGACAACAAACCTGTTTTGCTCACTGTTCAATCCCCAACAACTGGTTTTAAAAAATATGTCGAAATTTTTAATGACTGAAAAAAGGGAAGGGCCCGGGGAGCCCTGCTCATAGGTCTGGGGGTGCCAACCTTTTATGGCCTCCCCCCTTCCACCAACCACAGCAAGCAGATCATTGGGGTAAAGTCGGGGCTGGGGACCTTTGCGAGTGGTGGGTAATTAGGGATTTCACTCATCCCAAAGCCCCCTACTGAAAGCTGATCTTTTCCAGGTATTGAAACCCAATCCCTAAGGGCAAAAAGGAAAATGGAATGCCCCAAATTTTTTGGATCCGACAGTGTGGGAGCAGAACCTGGGGGAGCCTAAAATTTCCCAGTAAGTCCCCAAACCCAAGATGATTTTCTGTTCGGGAAGCTCTTTTGTTGTCTGACTTGCCCAAGTCCACCCAAAGTTGGGAAAAAAGTACCTAACAAAGACAATTAGTATAAGTACGTACTGTAAGGGGTTTAATAATACTTCACACAAAAATTTATTTTCAAAACCCCAAAAAAAAACATGGAAAACATTTTTAATCTTTCATTACAGAACCTTGAAAAGTGCAGAGTATATTAAAAATCCTGGCATAAAAAGGGGCAGCCCACCCTATCAAAACTTTAAAAATTTTGTGTTTTTAAATTTTCAAATGTGGGGAACTTACTGTATGCTCCCGGGATGAAAAATTCCAAAAGGGCGGGGGTGACACGGGGCCCCCCGGGGGAAGCAAGGGTTTTTTTTTGTGGACACCCCGGGAAAAAGCCCCCATACTTAAAGGGGTTAAAAAAAACAGCCCACTGTTGGGGAAAAGGGACTATCAGGGGAAAGATGCTCAGGAAAGGGCCCTCAACCCCACCCTGGGGGGGGGATGTCACAAAAAAGGGGAAAGCGGGCAGGAAGACCCAGGAGGAAACCTGCATTAAACCCGCGGGTGCTAAAGGAAAAAAAAGGGAATCCCAATTTTGGGGGTGGGTAGCTAAAGACAAATTTAAACTTGCCCGGGTGTTTTTTTTCCCCCTGAGAAAGCCTAAAAAGAGGCTGGAAAAAGCCCGGGGAGGCTGGGGGAGGGGTTTGGTGTTAAAGGGGAGCAACCCCCAGTGAGCGACGGCGAGGTTTGGGGGGCCCCTCCCCTTTGGAATCGAGAGGAGCCCTGTTTTTATAAAAAAAGGAGCTGGATGCATTGCCCTCCTCCCCTTGGGACACGGCGTCACCGGAGAGGTTTTTTTGACTGCCCCGGCCCCATCCCGGGGAGGCAGGTAGGGCCTGTAACTCCAGCCTGGACGGACCCAAAAATGAGCGGGGGAAAAGGGGGAAAAAGAATTGGGTTTTCCCTTTTTTTTTCAATCCAGTTTTTTTCCAGTTTCCCTTCTAAAAATTCAGGCCCCCTCATTTTTAAAACGGGTTTTTAAAAAACCCCATTCCATACAACATTGTAAAGCAATTTTTCTCCAAGTAAAAAAAATTAAAAGAAATACAAAAAAAATAAAAAGGGCCTTTTCCAAATCCTAATAGGCCTGACTCTCAGATTTGGAAACCATCACAGTATGGGGAGAAAATATGGCACAAATGGATTGAATTGCACCCCTCTCCAAAAAACAAAATTTTTAAATTTAATAAACACCGGAATCTCGGGTAGAGCCCTGTATTTGGAAAATAGAGTTTTAAAAAAAAGGGTAAAAAGGGTTTAAAGATAAACCCATGGGAGGGTCCCTGAATCGGGTCTGAGGGGTTGTTTATAAAGGGAAATTTGAAACCCCAGGGGGTAAAACCGGGAAGCACATTAAAAAGGCCCATGCAAGGACATGGGGGGAAAAGGCACCCAAATTTTGCAAGCCAGGGGGGGGGGCCTTTCGGGGAAAACCCAAAAAACCCGCCAACCCCTTTTGATCGGGGACTTCCGGCCTCCAGAACCGGAAACAGAAAATCCCTCTTGAAATAAGCCACCATTTTGTGTATTTCATTCGGAAGCCCTAGAAAATAAATAAAATATGGAAACCCAAACAGTCCTAAAAATTTTAAAAATTGCCCCAAGAAGAAATTTCCTCAAGCCAAACACTTCTTTTTCTTTTGACATTCGGGCCGTTCACCGGGGTTTTCTTCCATACAAATGAGAGCAGCTCAAGACAACAAGCTTTGGACTAAAATACCATTCACATGAGGGGCATTTGGGGTACATCTAATCCTCCAAGGCCCGGGGGGACGGCAGGGAGGGGGAAGGACAGGCCATCGAAATCTAACACCAGGCACAACATGGAGGGACCTGAGATCGCCCATATTAATGAATTTGGGCCCAAAAGACAAATATAAATTTCATTTTCTTTTTTGGTTTCCTTAAAATATATACATATGATTTTATTTAAAAAAAAAACAAAAAAAAATAGACTTTCAGACAAAAGAAAAAAAACCCTTTTTTACAAAGGGGGTTAAAGGGGGGGGTTTTAATTGGGGAAAATTGGGGAATAAAAATTTAAACACACTTTTGTTATTTAAATATACACACTACTATAATACACAAATTCCAAAAAGGGAAACCCTACGTATAGCACGGGGACCAATACTAAATTTTTTTTGTAAAAAAACCTATAAGGGAAAAAAGGAAATCTGAAAAAGAATACATTTTAAAAGGTTTCCCCCCGGGTGGCTCAGCAGTAAAGAATCTGTTTCCCAAATGAAAGGAGATGCAGGAATTGAAAAACGGGTTTTCAATCCCTGGGTCAGGAAGACCCCCCGGAGAAAAAAAAGGCAAACCATTTCAGGATTTTTGCCTGGAGAATGCCAGGGGAAAGGGGACCTGACAAGTTTACAGACCGGGGATTGCAAAGAGTCGGACATGACTAAAGCAATTTAACACACAGACTATAACATATAACACATACAAAACCAAATAAATTTTGGCTGTACACTCGAAACTAATACAACATTGTAAACAATGATTTCAATAAAAATTTTTAAAATTTAAAATTTTTAGAAAAAAAACCCATGGGAAAAAACACTCAAATCCCTCCCCCCCCTTCGTGTTTTACCAAGCCCGAAAAAAAACTGGGGGATTCTCCGCACCCGGGACTACCCTTTTTTTTTTCTCCCAGACGTGCTAAAAAGCCACAAGTAAAAAGGGAAAGAACATATAAAACGTTAAAAAAACCTCGAAAAGCCACCGAAAAAGGGGGAGGCGGGGGCTGCTCCCCTTTAAAGGTTTCCTATCCAAATTAGAAACAATTCGGGAAAGGGGGTAGAAAACCTATGAAAAATTTCCCCATTTGTTTTTTCATCAAAAGCGGCTTATTTCCCACAAGGCGGGAAAATTTTCACTGCGGGGAAATAATCTTTCAGAAACCCCTTTAAAGATCTTTTTCTCAAAATATGCTCAAAATGTTTTGAAAAAAAAATTTCCCCTCAGCCCTTTTTCCCTTTAATAAAAATATGATGAAACAGAGACAAAAAAGGACGGGAAAAGGGCAAGAAGGAAAGAAAGATCTGGGATTTTTTTTTATTTTTTAAAAATTAATGTCCTGCCAGAAAAAGAGAAATTTTCAAAAACCCCTTCTTTACCCAAAAATTTTTTTCAGCTGTCAATGTTTAAGATGAAATCACAGAGGCAAAAACATTCTATCTCAACATCCCAAAAAAAACAGAGCCCACACATCCCCTGAAATCAAACCCAGTGGGAACCCCAGCCCCCCAAAGATCTCAAGAAGGTGACCTCTCAACTTTTTTTTTTTCAGTGACAAAGATCTAAGCTCAATTCTGGGAAACCGGATCCTAGCGGGAAAGTGCATGGGAAATAAATTTTTTTTTTAAACATTCCTTTTAAAGGGCTCTCGTCTTCATTTATACCCTTTTTTCCTAGCAAGAATGACACTGTGGTCCTTCTGGGGCCCTCTCTAAATTTCTAAAGGGGAAACTGGCAGTCACTTCCGGGCCCCTGTTTTTTTTCCCTGAGTGTAACCTTGCCCCACATTCAGGGGCCCAGGACCTTCAGCCAAGCAGAAATTTCCCCGGCTTTCAGAAACCCCCCAGGTCAAACCAAGGGACCCACCCCCCCTTTCACTGCCTGTAGCCCCCCAGGCAGGAAGCCCTTCTTTTTGCCTAACCGGGTAGTAGCAAGTGGGCAGGGGGAAAACCCTGGGGACAAACCTCTTAGAGAATCAAAAGGGGGTCGGGAAATTTGTTTAAATGCAAAGGTGGGGTTTGGGGTTTCTGAAAGAAATCCAATTGCAAACCGAAATATATAACGGGTAGGGAATCCTCTCACGGGATTTACTGCTGAAATCCTGTTTTTACCCAAATCATATAAACCCATCATCCCCCCCCCACACTGAGAAAAATTTAAGTCCACGGGAAAGCCCCCTTCCCCGGGCCGGGCCCCTGGGGGGGAAACACCCCCCTCTCTGGCCCTTTGGTTTTTCCCCACAAGTGGGGGGGCCCCTCCCTTTCCCTTTGCCTAGGGGTTTTTTTTTTCCCTTTCTTTCTTTCCTTAGGGAAGAGCCTCCCCTGCTTACCCTTTTTCCCTTTTTTTTTTTTTTTTTGGCTTACTAGTTTTAAGTTGCAGCAAGTGGAATCTTTGTTGAAAGCTTTCGGGAAATCAAACGCATGGGGATCACTTCCCCCAGGAGGGATAAAATCCGACCCCCCTTTTGAAGCACCAGACCCTTAAAACTTTTGAGCCTTTGGGGAAAGGGTCCCCACCTGCCTGACCTTTGAGGCTAAAGCGTTTTCTGACCCCCCTTTCAAGTTCCCACAAAACCTTTCCAGTTAAGCCCCCCTTTAAATTCCTAGTTGTTTCCCCTTCCCCCATTCCCCCCCCAAAATCTGGGCTCGGATGTATCTTGAAAAGTTGAGAGTTCTCGGGCTCAAGGAGGCAAAAAAAAACCAGACCCCGGGGTTTTTTTAAAGACCCCGGGGGAAAAAATTTCTGAACCTACTGAAGCTAACTAATCCCTTAATTTTAGAAATTTTTTACTCTCCCAAAACCTTTTCCGCCTCACCTCAAAAGGTGTGGATAATAATACCTACCCATGTACGGGGGGGGCTTCCCGGGTTTGGCACAGGGGTTTAAAAGAATCTGCCTGCCAATGCAGGAAAACGCAAAACCCCGGGGTTCAATCCCTGGGTCAGGAAGATCTCCTGGAAAAAGGAAATGACAACCCATCCCAAAATTTTTTTCCTGGGAAATCCCATGGACAGGGGACCCGGGCAGTTTATAGTCCTGGGGCCACAAAGAGGGGACATGACTGAGCCTCATGCTTTGGATTTTTTGAAAGATGAAACAAGAAGGAATATAAAAAATACTTAGTATACCACCTGGAACATGTTTAAAGGGGCAGAATAGGTTTTAATCTTTTTGAAATCAAACCCAAACAAAAAGGTTTAAGATCCCTTGCTTTACACTGAGTTTTTTTTGCGAAGTGGGGGTTTTCATGTGCTATGAAAGCCGCAAAAATTAATGGAAATTTCCCTGGGGCATCTCATGTTTATCAAAAACTTGTTTTTAAAAAAAAATAACATGTGGGTTTACTTTAGGGGCTTATTGCAAAGAATTTAAAGGTTTGAAAATTTTAACATGCTGCGGGTCCCCAAAGTTAACCCCCCTACAAAGCAATAACAAAAACCCCTTTTAAACCCCCCCTTTAAGGCTTTTTGGTTTGTTGAATGATAAGTTGGACAGTTATCAGTGTAAGCTATAAGTAAGAAAGTTCTAAAAAAACCCAAAAAGCTTATCAGACTTTTAAAAACTTCTGGTTGTCAGGAAAGGAAAGATGGGGAAATATTCCTTTTTTTTTTTCTCTTTTAAATAGAGAAAAGGGGGAACCCCTTTTCTTTTTTTTAAAAATCCTGAACAATTTTCCTTTGGGGCTGTTTTTAAACAAACTTGAATATTTTGGGCCCTTCATGTTATCAATTTTTAAAGGGTTTTTTTATTTTCAAAAAAAAAACCGGGCAAAAATTTGGATTTTTGAACCAAAAAAATGTCGGGGGTTTTTGGGAAAAGTTCTTTTTAAAGGGAAAAAAAGGCCAGTTCTTAAATTTTTATCAGTTTGGGACATGTCAGGGCTTAGAATTCCCAGCACAGCCCTAACCAATTTATTCTCAAATCAGGATTTTGGCAAAAATTTCCCCAAATTCCTAAGAAAAATAAAAAGGGTCAAAAGAAATCATTCCATCTACTTTTTTTAAAGTTGCTCTTTAAATATCTACCCTTTTTTTGCCCCCCTTTGGGACAGCACATGCCAACTTCCCTGTCGTTCCCCAAACCCCCAGATTTTGTTTTCAAACTCATGTCCATTGAGCCCCGAAAAAAGCAGGGGAACCAGAGATCAATTTGCCAACATCCATTTGGATAAATTGAAAAAGCAAGAGATTCCCGAAAAGCATGTATTTCTGCTTTATTGACTATGCCAAAGCCACAACAAAACCTTTTGGAAAGTTCCCTTTAAAAAAGAGGGGTCTAGCCCCCTGGGCCTGGGCCCCCTGGAAAAACCCGTATGCAGGTCCCGGGAAACAAAAGTTTGAACGGACAGGAACAACAGAAGGGGTTTCCAAAAAAAGGAAAAGGAGGGACGTCAAGGCTGTAAAATGTCACCCGCTTATTTTAAATTATAAGTAGAGTACATCAAAGCCAAAAAAACTGGACAGGATGAAACACAACCCAAAAGTCAAAAAATTTGCCGGGGGAAATATCAATAACCTCAGTATGCAGATGAACCCCACCCTTATGGCAGAAATGAAGAAGAAATAAAGAGCCTCTTGATTAAAGTGAAAGAGGAGAGGGGGAAAGCTGGCTTAAAACTCAACATTCCCGGAAAAAAAGATTTTATGGGGATCTGGTGCCAAACACTTACCAGCCAAAGGGGGGAACAGTGGAAACATGAGACTTTATTTTTTTGGGCTTTCCAAAAAACACTTTCAATGGTGAATTTCAGCCATGAAATTAAAAAACACTTGCTCCTTTGGGAAAAAAAGTTATGACCAAACCCAGACACATACAAAAAAACAGAGGCATTACTTTGCCAACAAAGGCCCTCTGGTCAAGGCTAAGGTTTTTTTCCAATGGTTTATGTATGGATTGAAACTTGGGCTATAAAGAAAGTTGAACACTGAAGAATTGATGCTTTTGAACTGTGGGTTGGTTGGAGAAACTCTTGAGAGTCCCCTTTCTGGGAAGGAGATCCAACCAGTCCCCCTCCTAAAAGAATTATTTCCCGGGTTTTTCATTGGAAGGACTGATGTTGAAGCTGAAAAATCCAATACTGTGGCCCAAACCCGGTGTGAAGAGCTGAAATCATTTGAACAAACCCTTTTCCCGGGGAAGAAATGAAGGGAGGAGGAGAAGGGGGGCGACGAGGACGAGATGGTTAATTGGGAAACAAACCATTCAATAAAATGAGTTTGAATAAACTCCAGGGGTTGGCAATGGAAGGGGAAACCGGCGTGCCCCGCAGTCCAAAAAGGGAAATTTTAAAAAAAAAAGAGTCAGACACGACGGTGACTGAACTAAAGAACTGAACGCCAACTTGAGGCCAACTGAGGCCAATCCATCTAAAGAGGGTTTTCTGAAACTGGAACCCTATACATCTGTGATATTTCAATTTAATTTGCAAAATTTTCCCTTTATAAAAACTTATATACCCCCCACAAAATAATTTAACATTTTTTTTAAAAAGTTTTTTCCCCCCTTGGGGAAATGGGAATGTATTCCACAACCTAAAATTTTTTGCCCACATTTTGATGTGAAAGGGTTTAAATCTCTCTAAGTTTAAACCCTTTTAAAAATTAAAAAGCAAGAATTTCCTCCTTTTGGGTTTTTGCTTAGTTGCTTTAAATCACATGACCCTAAATTTTTATGTGACCCCTTTTGTGACCCTAAAGGGCTTAGCTCACCAATCTCCTAAGTCCCCCGGGATTTCCAGGCAAAAATACTAGATTTGGGGTTTACATTTTTTCTTTTCTCCAGGGGGGCCTCCCCGGAACCCGGATTTTAACTTGCTTTTCCTGCATGGGCCCATCTCCTGCATTGGCAGACAGATTCATTAAACCCCTGAGCCACAGGGGAAAACCCCGTATTTTTCCCCTTTAAACATCCCTGAAAAACACAGTGTGTTTTACAAGAAATCATGGACACCCACCCACACAGGAAAACCCCTTTTCAAAAATCCTGCAAATGGTCACCTAGCTTTCACTAAAAGCTTTTAAAAGACAGGGGGCTACTCACTAATTTACAGGTAACCTTTAATTTTTGCCATATTTATAAATTTTTAACCCCTTAAAACTTTTTTTGGGTTTTGAACCAAAAAAAACCAATTTTTATGCAAAAACCCCCAGATTCAAAAGGAAAAAAATAATTCAGCCCCCACTTTTCCCAGAGGAAATTTTTTTTCAAGGGAAAAACACAGGGAGAATTTATTTTTTTAATCAAATTACAAAAAATAATGTGGCTGACTAATCCTGCAAAAGATTTATAGTGGAAAAGCATATTCCTTGGGAAATGGTCTTCAAATTTTTAAAAATTTTACTACCTCTCATAACAAAAAAAACCCTTTCAAAGAAAAACAGTGGTCATCAAAGCCCCCCCTATTTTTCTATACCCAGCTAAATTTTTTTCAAATAAATTTTCTTAGATTTTTTTCCAAACCCCCCCCGAAAATCTTTAACATCTTCTAAATTTTTCAGCATCTCTCTCTCCCTCTTTTCTCTCTCCTCTGGGCTCTTTTTACAATTTGACATTTGGGGGTCTCATTTTCCCTTTCAAAATCAAAACCCCTGCCCCCCCACTAGGAGTGTAAGGGGTCTTTTAAACCCCTGGATCACCAGGGGAAATCCTGTGAGCATCTCCTTTTGGAACTAAAAATGAATAACCCAGAAAAAGGGTACAGAACTTTTTGGGCATGGAAAGTGGCCAGTGGCTTCCAGGTTTTTGAAACTTTTTTTTTTTGGGGATCATAACCCCACCATCAGCCACCGCTTTAGAAAAAGTCAGAAAATGAGCTTCTTTAAATCTGAGATGTAGATTTTACTTACAGTCTCACACATGATCTCCATTTTCTTTTAAAGCTACATTTCTGAAGTAGTGATATTTTTAAGGGTACCAATGACCTTGTTGCTGTTTTTTAGTTTTCTAAAATCACGTGCAACTCTTTTCAACCCATGGATGGCAGTACAAAAAGCTTCCATCCTTCACTGTCTCCCAAGTCTGCCAAACCCTGTCCAGGAGTCAGTGATGCCATCCAACCACGCATTTTACTGTCGCTAAAACCCCCTTTTCCCGCCTCAAACTTTCTCAGCATCAGGGTCTTTTTTAAATGGGCCCGCTCTTCACATTAGGTGGGCCCCAGTTTGAGTTTTTATCTTTAACAACAGTCCCTTTCCCAAAAAACACCCAGACTAATCCTTTTTGGATGGACTGGTTTTGGGTTTTTCCTTGGTCCAAGGGGCTCCAAAGTCTTCTCCAACACCACAGTTCAAAAACTCAAATTTTTCGGGCCCCTTTAGCTTTCTTTGCAGTCCAACCCCCTCACATTCATACCTGACCACTGGAAAAAAACCCAAAACCTTTTACTAGATGGATTTTGTTTACAAAGTAATGTCCTGCTTTTTAATATCGTCCAAATTTGGTCATAACTTTTCCTTCCAAAAGTTAAAACTTCTTTTTTAAATTTTATGGCTGCAAAACCCCCATCTGCAGTGATTTTGGAGGCCCCCCCCCAAAAAAAAGTCAGCCCGCGGGTTTCCCCCTCTATTTTCCATGAAAAAGGGTTTGGGCCGGGTGCCATGATCTTAGTTTTCTGAATTTGAGCTTTAAAGCCCAAATTTTTCTTCTCATATGACGTGTGTACAAAAGTACATCATAAACATACATGACTGCTGGAAAAAACCCTAGCTTTGAACTTTCCAAAGGGCCTTTTTTGGCAAAGTGATGTCTCTGTTTTTTACCTTCAAAAAAAATCAATTGTAAGACACCCAAATTTCTAATGGGGACAAAGGGAAAAGGTTTTTTTTGGCAAGCAGAAAAAGGGCACTAGATGTCTTGCAAGAAGGGAAACTAAAACTGTCTTTCAAATTTGGGCATCTTCTAAGAGACAGAGAAAGAATGAGAAATGATTTTTACATCAACTTCCTAAAATGGAGGAAAAAAAATTTAGCCGTGAAAAAAGGGAAAAATCATATAAAAATTTCACTCACTTTAAAATTTAAATGATACATTGTTTCAAAGAACCCGGATTTAAAAAAAAAGAAAAGGAAAAACAACACCATTTTTTTTAAGGCCCCCCAAAACCCCCGATTTTTAAAAGGGGCAGCTCAATCCTGGCTACCCCAGAGGATTTGCTTCAGGGGGAAAATTCAGTTAGAGAGAAGAGTTTTTTAAGTCAAAATAGTAACAATGTGCCCACAATAATCCTGCAAATGATTTATAGTTAGAAGTATGTTCCTGGGGCGAGGGCCAATTTTTTTTTTTAAAAATTTTAAAAAATTCTCCCTTTTTTCTTTTCTCTCTCCTTGAATATAAACTCAATAAAAGTTTTTAAAACTGTAGGTTTAAGGGAGGAAAAATTACTGGGTTTTTAAAAAGGGTAGTTTTCAAAAAAAGGCACTGGCCAAAAAAAAATGAGAAAGAATTTTTGTTAACAAAAGGGGCCCGAAGCTTGTAAATTTCTGACGATGATTTTTACTTTTTCGTTCTCATAGTAAATCAGTATGTCCGACTCTTTGGGACCCTGTGGGCTTTCACAGCCCCCCTAGGCTCCTCTTTTATGGAATTTTCCAGGCAAGAATACCAGATTGGGGTTTTCCATTTCCCCCCTTTCCCGAAGGGTCTTCCCATCTCAGAGATAGAACCCGAAACTTTTTTGGCTCTCCTGTATTAGCAGGCGGGTTCTTTCCCCTAGTAAACCCGAGAAGCCCTGACTGGGGTGTTTTTTGTCCTCTCAAAATTCAAAGTTTTAAATCCCAACCCCCAAAAGATGGCATTTGGGGGCGAGGGCTTTTTCGGTGCTTTTGGCCATGAGGGGGGAGGGCCCAAAATGAATGGGATTTGACAAACCCCGGAGAGTTTTTCCCCCTGTGTTTCCCTTGGGGGGAAAACACAAAGAACCAAGAACAAGGAAATACCCTTTCCAAGGGCCCACCAACAATGAATCTGCCAGCACTTGATCCGGGTTTTCCCCGGGCCCCAGAACTGTGAGAAAGAAATGTTTTCTATTTAATTGCCTCTATGTTTTTTGTGTCATAGCACCCTGAAATTAAGATATATAAACCAAAGTACTATTAAAAAATGTTCCAGAAGAGAACCCCGAGAATATTCTAACCACAGCCACCCCTTCAGAAATAAAAAATAAGTTTCTTACATTAACAGAGGAGCTTTTCCCCTTTTAATTTAAAAATTTATGGGGAACTCCCTTTAAAATTTTTATTTTGGGTTTAAAAACCTTTGCCCTCTCCCCCAGGGACCCAAAACCACTTTTTTAGCACTCCCCTGGATTAAATTTTAAGCTTAAAAAAGAAAAATTTTACCTGACTGATTTCAAAAAAATGAAAATTTTAAAGCACACAATTTTATTAGGGATTAAGCATGAAGTTTTAAAGGCTACCCTCTACTCTGAATTCTTTTTGGGGAAATCTTCTTTTTTTCCCATTTTTTTCCCTCCAAATATCCATTTGATCACTTTTCCCCCTAGCTCCAAAACCCTCCGTCTTTCTATAGGACTAATCTTCTGGGGATCCCATATCACAGCTTATTAAAAATTTTTTTTCTCTTTTCTTGTTAAACCCTTAAAATGTTAAAAAAAAGATACCCCCCAGTTACAACTCCTTTAAAGGGTGGGATTTCCCGGGGCCCCCCCCACATTAAACACCTGGGATCTTTCTTTTTAATTCAAGTTCCAAAAGGGTTTAAAACCCCAAGATTCTAATTAAAGGGAAAGGGGGCCCCGATACCCCTAATTTTTTAAAAGCTTTTTGGGGTGATTCTAATGTGGGAACCAAGGTTTTAAAGAATTATTGTACTTTAAGGGTTTAAAAGTACCCGCAAAACTTTTGATGTAAAGCCCTCATAAAAGTTTTTCCCTGACTGCAGTTTCTTTAGGGTAGAGGGAAGATATTCCCAGGGTAGAAAATTTTTCCCAAAAGAGCCCCCAAAAACCTTTCAGGAATAAAGAAAAACCAAAAATTAAATGTCCCATAAAAGATGAACCTAAAAGGGACATGGGGGAAAAAAAGGGTAAGAAAAAAACGACCCGGGAAAAGTTTTAGGAGGACTACCCGATCAGAAATTTAAAAAAAACTACAAAGCCTCTATAAAATTCAATCAGTGTAGGTTGGGACATGAGTAGAAAACAAACCAAGAAAGGGAAAGAAAAGCTCCCAAAAAAGATTTAACTACATATAAAAATCAAATAAATGACAAAGACGGGATCCCCCAAAACACAAAACAAAGATAGTCATTTTTAAAAAATGAAAATTTGGGGCAATCGTTTGCCATTTGGAAAAAGATCAATTCAAAGCTTATACTAGAGAAAAGAATAAACTTTTAAAAGGGCAGAAAACCCAAAAAAGTGAAACTACACAAGTATGAGAAAAAAACATGAGTGAATCCTCTCTAACTTCGGAGCAGAGAAAGTTTTCTAATCATGACTCAAAATTCAGAGGCAATAAAAGAGAAGATTGATCAATTTGACTACATAAAGAAAAGAATAAAAACTTTTGCATGGTCAAAAATACTGCAAGCAGTCAAAAGACAAATGACAGATTGGAATAAATGTCTGTAAATATATACCAAAGCTAATATCCCCAATTTATCTTTTTAACTTTTTTAATTGAGGGAAATGTCCAAAAATAAGTAAAATGGGCAAAAGACATGAACAGACAATTCATAAAAGGATTTTAAAATAGACTTGGACTAAATGAAAAAATGTTCACTTACAAAAGTGAAATGCAAAACATTAAAACTTTACTGAGGATAGCATTTATCACCTATCAGTTTGAAAAAAAATAATAAAATAAAAATGTTGCAGTGCCCTCGCTGGACAAGACTGTGGGGAAAACAGGCACTCCCAATACATTGCTGAAGGAAAAGCAAAGTGAAATAGTCCCCAAGGAGGGAAATTTGGTTAATATCTTTTAAAAACGAAATCAAACCAGAACCCCATTTGTGGGAATTTATCCTAAAGATACACCTACAATAATACCAACATGCACATGATTATTCATGACAGCATTACTTGTACCTGCAAAATATTGGAAACTTCCTAAATGCCTGAAACAAGGGAATTGGTTGCATACGTTATGGTATGTACACCCAAGGGAGTGTCATGTAAAAGAAGAAAGAGGAATCTCCCTATGAACTGAAGCAATTTCCAAGAGATATTAAGTTACAAACATTTTTTAAGGAACTTCCCTGGTGGTCCAGTGGCTAAGATTCTGCGCTCCTAACACAGAGGGCCTGAGTTCAAGCCCTGGTCAGGGAACTAGATTCTGCATGACACAATGAAAACTTGGAGAGACCAGATAAATAAATAAAAGGAAGTATAAAAAAAAAGTTTAAATAAGTTAGTCTTCATAGGTGTAAAGTAGAAGGGACTTTTCATTGTGCTGGCATTCAAGACCATTCATATCCACTAGTTCGCTTTCTATATTTATATTTGTGAGTCCAAGTGGTTACCAGTGGGGAGAGGGAAGGAAAGAGCAGCAGACGGGGTATGGGATTAAGAGATGCAAACTATTAATGTATAAAATAGACAAGCAACAAGGAAATACTGTACAGCACAGGGAATACAGCCATTATTTTGTAATAACTTAAATGGAGTATAAGAATATTAAATCACTAAACTGTACACTTGAAACTAATATAATATCTTAAACCAACTATACTTCAATTTAAAAAAAGAGAGACATTAATAAACATCCTTTGAACCCTGGACTTTAAACAGGTTGCCAGGAAGCTCAGAGACCCATCAAGAACACAGTTAGCTTAGTCAAATTGTATTCCCTGTGCCTGCGAAGAGTCTAGCATTTGACACACGTTTGTTCAACCAACTGAATTGCATGTCTTTTGTTATAAGACACCCAAGTCCTTTTGTGGAACGAAGAGGAAAAAATAAATTGGAAATATGTAATTTTGTGGGTAGAAAGAAGTAGCTCTCCTTCTCAGGAAAAGGAACAGTCCCTCTTAGAAATTCTCTTTTGTAAATCATAGGTGTCATAGTAGCGAAAAAAAGCAGGGACTTTATCTGATAATGAACTGGCTGGTTTGACTTGTGGGAAAAAAACTTCTAGTGCCATCTCTCAGGGACTGGGAATTTTCATGTGAGAAAAAGCAGCTAATTATTCACTGCTTAATTACAGCACTGTCTTGCCAGAAATGGGAAAAGTAATATACTAAGCTGTGTTGACCTAAGGTAACAAATTTTAGGAACATTAAAGTCAATGTAGGAACAAACCATTCCCCTAAAGTTATATACTCCCCAAAGCGGGTTTTCTTGCTTGTGTTTCTTTGTTTCATTCGGCAGTAATGAGCTACTTGAGTTGTTTTTTTGGCTGTTGTTTAGTCATAAGTCATGTCCAACTTTTTTGCAACCCATGGACTAGCCTCCAGGTTCTCTGTCCAGGGGTTTCTGCAGGCAAGAATACTGGAGTGGGTACCTTTTCCTTCTCCTGGGATTTTCCCAACCAGGGACTGAACCCACATCTCCTTTCTCCTAAATGGAAGGAAATTTCTCTACATGGCCACCTGGAAACCCCCAAGCTATTTGATTTGCTTTAGTCAGCCCAGAAAAGATTTTTATCCTTCCCAAATTTAAGGATGAAATGTTCATTGATTTTGTCACCCAAAGGAGTTCAATCTCACCCTTTTCACGGGTCGGGTTTTCCCTTCCTATTCCACACACATTAACACTTTTTTGGAATGTGATTAAAAAGGTACCACCCCCTTTACATTTTTTATCTGTTTTCAAACAAAGGCCCACTCTACCTTTGCTAAACCTTTTTTCCCTTTTGGGCAAGTGTTTCTCAGTGCCTAACTTGGGGCAAAAAATTTACCCAAAATTGATACATTTTAAATTTGGGACTTACAAGTATCTTTCACCCCGACTGGCATTTCGGGTTCTTAAAATCTGCCCCTCCCCCTGCCAAGATAAAGTTTTTGCGGAGGTTCAATTTCCAGTTCCCCGGTGGCTCAGGGTAAACAACTCCCCGCCAATGCGGAGACTTTAGTTTGAGTCCGGGGCCCGGGAAGATCCCTGAGGGGGAAACAGCAACTCACCCAGTGTCCTTGCCGGGGAAATCCCACGAACAGAGGAGCCTCGCCGGGCCACTACATCCAGGGGGTCACAAAGATTTTGACATGATTAGAGACTCAAGAAAACGACATCAACCATTCCAATCTGAAGGGATGCCTGGGCATCAAAAGGGGAAGGAAAAAAGAAAAGAACAGAGTAAAGATGGCAAGCAAAAGGGGAAAAGGGGGGAAAAGGGAAGACTAAACACCAAGGCGGGTAGGCATAGAGTCCCACCAGGAAGGGCCCCTGATGAATTCTCCTTTTCAAAAGGGAATATAAATTACTTTTTCAGCAGCTACAATCAAATGAAAAAAGCCACGCCTAACATCACCTCTTTTTAAAAACTACAACAATAGAGAAGTGTGGGAAATATAGTTTGGAAAAACAGGGAGTTTGAAGCCAAACTGGGTTCAGTTCACATTAAACTGACCATGCAAAGATGCAAATAAGAAAAGGGGTTTGTTGGTGGTGTTCACTCACTAAGTCGTGTCGCCTGTGACCCCAGGCTGCAGCACACCAGGCCCCTCGCGGCCCCTCATTATCTCCTGGAGTTTCCCAAATTCATGTCCATTAGTCAGTGACCTACCAACCATCATATCCTCTCCGCCCTTTTCTCCTCTTGACCCAGGGGCCCGTAGCCTCCCGGGCTCTCGTTCAGAGCTTTCCCAGGCAAGAATACTGGAGTGGATTGCCATTTCTTCTCCAGGGGTCTTCCCGAACCAGGGTTGAACCTCCCTCCCGCTTTGGCGGGTATTCTTTACCACGGGGCTACCGGGGAAGGGGGAAAGGGAACTATAACAGGCACAATGTCAGGAATTTGGGGTCAGATAAGGGTGTCAATATGGCTCCTTATGGGTTTTCTTGAAGAAAAGGATTAATAAAAAAAGTTCAGATCTATGTTTTTCCCCCCTTCACAAGAGTCTTGGCCCCACGAGACAAAAGTAACTACACCAAACCGTATTTCCTTTTCTTTTTGTCACCCCACACAGCCCCTTATACTTTGGTGTAAATATTCAGTTTTTTTCCCTAGTAGAATCTGAATCTTCAAAAGGGAAAGAAAAATTTTCACAAATAAACATATGACTTTGCAGTAAATACTGAAGGAAAACCCCTTGCCTGTGACACCCTGTGCCATGGTTTCCTACCCCAAAAAAAATTAAATAAAGAGCATGTCTTCAAATCTAGTTTCATATACACATACATAATGTATGTATTTTATATATACACATATAGCATACTGTATATAAAAATACATACATTATACCAATATACATATCAATATGCGAGGCCCATCTAGCTCATTTTTGTAAAGAATCACCGCAACGAAAGAGCCCCCGGGTTGATTCCGGGTTGGGAAATCCACTGGAAAAGGGGATAGGCTCCCCACCCATTATTTTTGGGGTTTCCCCTGTTGGCTCAGCCAGGAAAAACCCCCCACCTGCAAAGCGGGAGCCCGGGGTTCAACCCCGGGGTTTGGGAAGACCCCGGGAAAAGGGAAAGGCTACCCATTCCAGTGTTCGCCTGGAGAATTCCAATGACTATACGGGTCCGGGGGTTACAAAGAGTTAAAAACCGAGCGATTTCACTTCATATACAAACAAAACACATAGAAGTTGGTATTAAAAAAGACAACTTTCCCAAAATTGGGGGAAATGGATGAAATAGTAAACAAATTGTGTTTGCAAATTTGGGCCGCAATTTAGGGGGAATAACTATCTGCATTCAAACTCAATTAAACCCTTTTATACAAATAAAAAAATTTAAATTTATAAATTAAGTCTTTCAAAATATGTCATGAAAATCAAACCACAAAGACGTACATTTGATATATTAAAAATACATAAGAAAAATACTGAAAGATTTTCATTTAATGAGGTATCAAAAATAGTTAAACTCACAGAACAAGTAGAATGGTTTTTTTCCAGGGCTGGGAGAGGGGAAATGGGGATTTAAACGGGTGAAAAGCTTATTTATACAAGTGAAAATTCTAAGTTTTGCTAACAACCCCGGACCCCTTTTTTTTGAAAAAAAACCCGTCTATGTTTTAAAATCTTTGAAGGGAAATTTTTCCTATTTGTTTTCTCACCAAAAATTTAAAAAACTACATGTGGTGAAACATATGCAGTTAAAACAATGGTTAAAATCTAAAATACTAAAAGTTTTTAATACAGTAAGAATGAACAATCAGGAAAAATGTCAAGGAGCATGAAGTGGAAGTCACATACACAAGCTTCCCACAAAGGACTAGTAAACAGATGAAAGCCCAGTCAATATAAACGGGAAGCATCTGTTTTTTTGCCCTTTTTGGAAATTTAGGGATCACTGTTGTCAAAACCTTGGGAAAACCATATGCACTGAAAAGGGAGAGTAACCAGACAGATTTCGAAAAGCGCCAGAAACGCCATAAAAATTTTACATAAGTTTGTTTTGGGGCTTCCTTGGTGCTCATCAGAAAGAACTTCCCAATGCAGCAGCCCTGGTTTGACCCCATGGGAAGACCCGAGAAGAAAGGGGAAACCCCACTCCATACTTTTGCCTGGGAACCCCAGGGACAGAGAGCTGTGGCTACAGTCCAAGGTTGAAAAGGGTTTTGGACAGACTGAGAAACTAAACCCCCCCCTTTATTTTTTACACAGCTATTTCACCTACAGGTTTTACAAAATTTTAACCACTGAAAACATATCACCAGAGATTCACCTCTGTTATTATAATGTTAAAAATGCAAAAACGGGACTTCCCTGGGGGCTCAGTGGAAAGAATCCCCTGCCAATGCAAAAACACAGGTTCCATTCCTGGTATGGGAAGACCCATGTGTTTTGGGAGCAACTAAGCCCCATTTTGTCCAACTACGAGCCAAACCTAGAGCCGGGAACTACAACACTAAAAGCCCGAGCACCCAAAGGGCCATGCCTGAAACAAAGAAGCTACCGCAAAGAAAGCCACCACCACAGCAAAGAAAAAGCTTTGCAGCAATGAAAACCCACAGAGCCATAAATAAATAAAAAAATTTTTTTTTTTTTAAAAGTAAAAAAGTAAATGTTAATAATACAAGACTGGGTTAGTAAAATGATAGTATGTCATTCTTTTGTTTTGTGGTGCATGGAAATGAAGCAGACCAAAATTTGGCACCAGGGAAAGTGGCCCCCAAATGTTTTTTACCTGAAGAAAAGCCAAAAAATTGAGAACTTAAAAAATTTTTGTCCTTTTAAAAAAAATGATCATGTGGTGTTGTGTGGGGTGTGGTGTGGCGCCACACCACAAAATTCAAAATAGAAATCCCAAAGGTATGTTGCCAACCTGTTTCAATTACTCTGGGGATCTGGGTTTTGTCTTTAAATTTTTACTTGTCTTTACTTTCTGATTGTTTTGGGGTTTTTTTTTGTACAATATTTTGGGTTCATTTTTCACAAAACCAAAGGTCTTTTTTTTTAAAAAATGCATTTTCATCAAGCACAAAAAAAAAACAAATGAAGGATGCTTCGCTTTGGAGTTTATTAGAGAAACATCAGTATTCAAGGTTTGTCCTCCGGGTTTCCTTCTTTGAAAGTCCACCCCCAAAAACCCGGAGCATTTCCTAACACCATGATTCAACGGGGGCCAAGTAACCCTAAAAAGATTTTGATAAGTCAGGGCTCAGTTGCATCATGAAACTCAGGATACCCCGGGCCCTTTCTTGCATCCCCCTCTAATTCACTAAACGTCAATTTCTACAAAAAAGCAACTAGATTCTAGGCATAAAGAAGTCACAGGGTTTTTTTTGATGATAAAAAGCTGGAGTATCATAATTTTCACTAAAAACTATTCAGGTTTAAACCCCCAAACCCTGGATTTTTGTTAACACCACTTTCAATTCAGTTTTTACCCTCCAAACGGGATGTGATGATTTTTTCCCTCCTTTACTGAAAATGTGATCTGTGTGAACTAAGCTGATCCATGAAATTCCCCAAAACCCCTAAAAGACAAAGAAAGATATTAAAAAGAAAGCATTGAGAACCCTTTAAAACAGAAATTTTTAAAAGAGAAATTTTTATCTGTTAAAAAAAAAAAAGTAAGTAAAAAATTTGGGGCTTATATTTTGTATGCTTTTAAAATTTTTATTTCTTCTAATAGTTTTTTATTATTAACTGTTTTATAAAAGAACATCCTGAAAATTTTTGAAAGGTATAAATTTCTAATTTTTTAAAGAAAGCCCTTCCCCAGTTTCGGGGGTGAAACTCATTTCCAACAGTCGAAATATTAGCAATTAATTTTTCCCATTGTTGCCAAACAAATACCACCAATTTTAGCAGTTTAAAAACAACACAAATTTATTTCTCCCAGTTCTATGGGCTTTTCGGTTTCTCGCTCAGCCTCAAAAAAACCAAAATTAAGGTCCAGCCAGCTAATAAAATTTTCATTGGGAAAATGCACCAACTATAGCAAAATCCAGTTCCTTTTCCCTCACAAAAGGCCACTTCAGTTAAAGGCTCCCTCGGTCCTTTGCCCTGAATTATTCTCATGCCTAGAACCCTCCGCTTCCCCTTTAAGCTTCACTCTTGCTTCCATGGGAGGCCTTTCTCTCTTTTAAGGGCTTACTGACGGGGCCTTGCTACGGACTGAGAAACTGTTTCCCCCAAAATTCGTAACGAAACTTAATCCCATGTGATGCTTGGGAAGTGGGTCTTTAAAAGGGCCAGGTAAATCGTAGACAGGCCCCAGGAAAAAGGGAAGTGCTTTTAAAAAAGGAAAACCCCACGGAGCTCCCTCACCCCTTTCCAACATTGAGGACTGGGGAAAATATCAATTTTGAACCAGAAACAGGCTCTCACCAAACACTGAATTTACTGGGGCCTTTGATCTTAGACTTCCCAGCCTCAAACGTGAAAACCTTTTCTTTTTTAAAAAAGCCACCTGGCCCAGGGCATTTCACATAGAACCAAAGGACTAAAAGGGGTCCACGGGGAAAACCCGGATAACTTCCTCTTTTAAAAACCACAGCCTTGGGCCCAGAGCCACGCTGGAACCACCATGATGGGAAACCACGGGCTCCAACGGCCCCTTTCCCAAAATCACTCTGGGAGGATTTTTGCGAGTCAGACGGGGGTGTCAAACCCATCATTTTCTTTGGAAATGTCCCCCGGGGTTTCCCCAATGACCTGCCTTTCCCACTGTTTAAAACTTTGAAGTGAAATCCAAAAAGAAGGGAGGACCAAAGGGGCGGAGGAATGGGAGGGGAGACCATTTTCTCCCCTACAAATTCATCAAAAGAACTTGAACGCTGACAAATTTCACAAAACAACTTCTGATCGCAGCAGGGGACATCAGGGCCCAGAAAACAGCCCTTTGCTTTAAAGGGGAGTAGGACAAAATAAAAAGTAAAAAGGAGTCAAAAGAGCTAGGGAGGAGACCCACCCCGGGAAGGAGTCTTAAAAAGGAAGTTTCCAACACCAAAAAACCCCTTTGCCGGCGGGACTGGGGGAAGTTTTGGGCAATCTAAGGGGAGGAAAAAATTTAAAAAGAAGCCCACAATTACGTCCCCTAAAACAACCCCCCAGCAAAAAGCCCCCAGCCCCGCACCCACCACAACAAGCGGGGCGGAACAGAGAGGAGCGGGCAGCATTGTTGGGTAAGCCCCCTGAAGCAATCGGGGGAGCTTTTTTTAAATTGTGGGATAGCAAGGGAAAAAATTAACCGGCCAAACAACTCCCGGGCAGTTCCCAAAAACAAAGGACTGGAATCTCCAGAAAGAGCCGGCCCACCCCGCTGGAGGTAGGAGCAGGGGGAGGGGAAAAGGAAACTCAGCCCCCAGAAGCCACCCCCTCCCACCTGCAAAAGCCTCGGTTTTCCCATTAAAGACTTCCCGAGACCCGACTGGCGGCGCGCGCGGGGCCGCAGGGGAAAAAGCGCGTCGACCCAGGGAGAGTTGCCCAAACCTCTGGCTGCCTGGGGCCCCTCGACGCAGAGGGAAAAAGGGGCGCTCACCCGGGGAGATACCCCAAGCCCCTGGGTCCTGAACCGCTCAGGCCGGGGAAAAGGGACAAAACGCAGGCCAAAACCCAACCCCGCTTTTTTGGGGTTCCCAAAACTGGAACCGCACCAACGCAGGGCCCGCTCCATATGGCACCGGAGCCGAGCAGTGAGACGGGGAAAGCACGACAAAACCCGAGCGGGCAAACCAGTGTGGGGGGTTAGTGCTAGCCCCACGGAACGGGATCTGTTTGCAGCGCCCCGCCCCCCCATAGCAGGGCTGAACTGAACAGCGAACCAAATAAGGATCACCTCCGCCCGCCTGTGTCAGGGCAGAAATAGACAAACCCAAGAGACGCACACAGAACCAAATAAAACAAAGGGGAACCACTTCAAAAGGACCGGGGCAACAATTAAAATCCCTTAAGGAAAACCAACTCACCGAAGGGGCCTAAGATATCGAGAAATGTTGCCTTAGAAGGAGCTATCTGAAATTGAACTAACCGATCTACCGCAACAACCTCGGGAGAGAAATTCCTAGTTAAGTTATGGGTACTTTTTTTTAGTTAAAAATAAAGTTGTTTCTTTCCGTTGCTTTGTATTTTGAATTTGTGTTTATGTTTTTCTCTCTTTTGCGATTTTTCTTTGTATAATTCTCTCTAAAGGTGACTCCCCGCTTTACTCCTCAACTTTCATTTTCCATATATGTTATTTGTTATCTTTTTTGTAATGTAGGGGAAAAAATTTTTTTGTTCTCTGTTTCTGTTTTTCTCTCTCTCCTTTATCCCTTTAGAGATCCTTCTAATACTCACGTCCTATTATTACTTAACTTTCATATTCATATGCACTATAACCCCCCTTTTGCTCAAAAATTAAAATAATAAAGAAGAGATAGAAACCCTATTTTTAAACTTAACTTCATATACATTTCTAAATTTTTTTGTCTTGTGTTTTGTTTTTGTTTTTTAAATATTGTATTTTCAAAGAGTCTCTCTACCTCTACAACTCAGACTTTTCAATCTTTTGTTTTTCAGTATAAAAGTGATGTGATTAAATTTTGGTCATTTAAGAATCCAATTATTCAGTTCCCATTTCTATTCAGGAGTGTGTGACTACTCTCCCCACTTTTGACTCTCTGTTTTATACCTCAGAACACCTCTATATCCTCCTAATGGCACCGTCTCTTCTCTTTTTTTCCCATATCCAACGCTGTGTTTCTTTGAGTGTGTCCTGGGCGTACGGAGGAGCCCTCTAATTGGGAACATATCAACTGCATTAACCTGGGTCTCTCTCCTCTTAGATCCTCTATTTCCCCCTCCCAGGTTTCACTTCCTCCTTCGCACTCAACGTATCTCCTTCTCTCTCCCTCGCCTAATTCTTCCAATGTATACTCATGACACCTCTCTTTTGTCTCTTCATCGGGGTGTAGAATCTTTTCACCAGTAGATCTAAGAATTGTATTATCAGTGGCTGTATAGTTTTGAGAGCTGATACCTTGAGACTATGGAAGAAGATAAACTGATAGCCAGGATGCCAGACTTGACCCAAATCCGAAAAACCAGAAAACCTCGCCTGACTTTACATGGAACATGTAGAGATACTAAATACCATCCATAAAGCTTCCATATACCTTACTTCCAAAACCAACCACTACCACCCAAAGAGCCAAGATAAGCCTCCAGTACAATACATTAATACCACGCAAATTCTTAGCAACGCAGGAACAGAACCTGATTGCGTCAACATACAGCTCTCTCCAAGTTCTCACCTAACACACAGAGACCCATCGCAAAACTCATTAACATGACACCCCATTGCACTCCAGAGAGAATGAAATCCAATTGCTCACGCACCAAAACGAGGGCTGACGACCACTTACCTAACCAGAAACCTTGACAAACCAATCGTCCAACTCCCCACCCACGGTAAACCTATCCACAAAAAAAGAACCTCAAGACCACAAGAATACAGAAACCCACTCCCAGACACAGGCCATTTCTAAACAGATGAAAAGGCAGAAAATACCCAAGCAGCTAAAGAACATGATGAAAAAAGCCCACCAATCAAACAAAAGAGGGAAAATAGGAATCTACCGGAAAAAGAATTTGAGAATAATATAATAAAATGATCCAAAATCTTGAAAACAAAATGGGTTACAAATGAAATACCAGGAACAAAGATTGAGAAGATGCAAGAAATTTTAACAAGGACCTAGAAAAATTTAAAAAAAAAATCAATTATAAAATTAATAATGAAATAAATGAAACAAAAACACTCTGAGGGAACCATGATAGAATAACAAGACAAAGATAATAAGTGATTAGAAATAAATGTCAATAAATGGAGCAAGAGAAAAAAAAAAAAATAATCAAAAAAAATGAGGTACAACCTCAGACCTGGACAATGTGAAATTACCCCCAACATTCGAAATCATAGAGTCCCAGAAAAGAGAGAACAAAAAAGAAAGGCCATGAAAGATACTCGAAGAGATAATACTGAAAACTTCCCGAAAATGGAAAAATACCACCCCAAGTCCAAGAAACACAGAGAGTCCCAAACAATAAAACCAAGGCTGAAACACCCCAAACACATATTAATCAAATTAACAAAGATCAAACACAAAAACAAATATTAAAAAGCACAAGAAACAACAAATAACACACAAAGATTCCCATAAGGATAACACTGATCATCAATTAAACCCTATCATCCAAAAAGAATGCACGACATACTTAAAGTAATGGAAAGAGAATAACCTACAACCTAGATTACTCTACCCACAAGGATCTCATTCAGATATAAGAAGAAACTCAAAAGCTTTACCCAACAAGCAAAAGCTGAGAGAATTCAACCACCACCAAACCACTCTTCAACAAATACTAAAGACTTCTCTATGACAAGAAACGACAAAGTGGAGTATAAACGATGAACCCAAAAACAAAATAAATGCAACGGGTCCAAATTACCTATCAATAATTACCTATGTAAATTTGTAAATGGTTAAAGCCCCCAACCAAAAGACAAACTGCATGAATGGAATACAAAAGCAAGACCCCTATAATATGCTGTCTACAAGAGACCCACACCTCAAAACAAGTGGGACATAAACAGACTAAAAGTGAAGGGCTGGAAAAAAATATTGCCACGCAAACAAACCAAAAGAAATCAGAGTCGCAATATACTCATATCAGATAAAATATGACTTTCAAATAAAGTCTGTTGAATAATAGACAAGATACACTTCATAATAGAATGCAAAGGAAGCCAATCCTAAGAAGAAAATATAACAATTAGCAAATATATATCCCCAACCATAACTATAGGATCAACCCGCAATAGTAAGGCAAATCTAAACGATATAATTAAAGATGAAATTAAATAGTAACACAATAATAGTAGGAGACTTTAATACCCCACTCACAACTATGGATAATCAACTAAACAAATATGAGAACAAGGAAACACAAACTATAACGGGGACACAAAGACCAATCTAGACCTAATTGACATCTATAAGGACGTTCAACACCCCCAAAACAATCAACGTCACCTTTTTCTCAATGCACACAACAACATTCCTCCAGAATAGAGATCACATCCTGCCATAAATGCTATCTTTGCTAAATCAAAAAGATTGAAATCATTCCATCATCTTTTCTCCTGACCACAGTGACAGTAAAGATTAGTATCTCAAATTACAGAAAAAAATTATTAAATTTCAAACATATGAGGCTAAACAACTGCGTTCTGAATAACCACAAATCCATAAAGAAATCAAAAAAGAAAATTCAAAATATGCATAATATGAATGTAAATGAAAAGCAACAGAACATCCCAAAACCTATGTAGAGACACTGGTAAAAGCAGTGCTAAGGGGAAGAGTCATAGCATTACAAGAGGCCTACCTCAAGAAACAAAAAAAATCAAATAAATAACCTAACTCTACACCTAAACAACTAAGAGGGAAGAAATGGAAGAACCCCAGGGTTTAGTAGAAGGAAAGAAATCTTAAAAAATAGGGCAAAATAAATGCAAAAGAAACAAAGAGATCATAGCAAAAATTAACAAAGCTAAAAGCTGGATTTTTGAAAAAATAAACAAAATTGACAAACCATTAGCAAGACTCCATTTAGAAACAAAGGGAGAAGAACCAAAATTGAACAAAATTAGAAGAAGGGGGGTGGGTCGAAAATGGAGGAAGGATCACAACAGTCAACACTGAAATACAAAGGATCATAAAGAGACTAAGACTACCAGCAGCTCTATGCCAATAAAATGGACAACTGGAAAAAATGGACAAGTTCTTAGAGAAGTATAACTTTCCAAAACTGAACCAGGAAGAAATAGAAGATCTTAACAAAACCTTCACAGCATGAAACTAGAAACTGTAGATCAAAATCTTCCAGTCAAACAAAAGCCCCAGACCCCCCGAATGCTTCAGCAGCTGAATTCTACCAAGAAATTATGGAGAAGACTAACTCCTTCTTCTCCAAACTCTTCAGAAAATTCATGCTAGAAGTAAGATTTCCAACCATACTTCATCGTAGGCCCACCATGCAACCCTAATTCCAAAACCAACAAAATTGGCCACTCAAAAAAAGAAAACTACCAGGGCCAATATCACGTGATGAACATAGATCAAAAATCCTTAACAAAAATTCTACAAACAAATCCAACAACATATTAAAAAAATCATTCATCATGACCAAGTGGGCTTTATACCCCAGCAATGCAAAGGAATCTTTAATATCCACAAGTCAATCAATTAATTGACACCACATTAACAAATTGAAAGATAAAAAACCATAGTGCTTGGGTAACATACTCAATAATGCAGAAAAAGCCTTGACAAAATTCAGGACCATCCATTATATTAAAACTCTCCATAAAGCAAATTAAAGGAACATACCTCGAACATAATAAAACTATATATGGACAAAACCCACACAAGCATCTCCCTCAATGTGAAAAATTCAAAGCCATTTCCCCTGAAATCGAGAAACAAGACAAGGGTGCCCACTCTCTCACCACTACGATTCAACATAGTTTGGAAGTGTTGTGCCCACAGCAATCAGCAGGGCTAAGAGAAATGGAAGTTAATATGATATCCAGATAGAAAAGAAGAAGAGAAACACGCTCTGTTTGCATATGATCAATGATCCTCTAACATAGGATAAAACCCTTAAGACTCTAACCCAGAAAATTACTAGAGCTAATTCAAATGAAACACATTATAGATTTGCAGCATATAAAATTAACACAATACAATGAAATCACTTGCATCTTCCTATACACTAAGACAGATGAGAAATAACATAAAAGAGAAATTAAATGAAACGATACCGATAACCAATCTACACCATTGCTACAAAAAATGAATAAAATTACTTAGGAGCTATAGTCTACCTAAAGAAACAAAAGAAGACCTATACAAAGAAAACTAGAAAAACACTGGAGGAAATGATAATCTAAAGGGGACACACAAACAGATGAGTAAATAAATACCGTGTTTCAATGGATAGGAAGAATCCATATTGTCAAAATGCTTTAAAACTATCCCATAGCCAATCTTATAGATTCAAGGTGGCAAAGCCCTATCAATAGCTACCAACTTATTTTTTCTCACAAGAACTAGAACTAAATAATTTCAACAATTTGAGATGGAAATATCATAAAACCTGTCCTCGAAGAGGCCAAAGTAATCCTGAAAAAGGAAGAATTGGAAAACTGGAGGAATCAATCTGCCACTGACGTCAGACGGTCAACTCCAAAGCCACAGTCATCAATACCGTATGAATACTGGGCACAGAAGTCAGAAATACAGATCAATCTTTTGGATACAGAATAGAAAAGCCCCAGAGATCAAACTCCCCACGTTCCAATTGTCACCTTATCCTGTCGACAAAGGGAGCATAGATACAATGAATAAAAGACAACACTCTGTAAACAAGTAGTGCTGCGAATAACTGGTGTCAACCACACCTGTAAAAGAATGAAGACTAGAACACTTTCTAACACCAATACACAAAAATAAACTCAATAAATGGATAAAAGATCTATAAATGTAAGGACCAGAAACTATCAAAACTCCTAAGAAGAAACATAAGCTAAAACAAGTTCTCCTGACATAAATCACAGCATTGATCCTCTATGACCCCACATCCCAGAATTTCAGAAATAAAAGCGAAAAATAAACAAATGGGACCTAATGAAACTATAAAATGCTTTTGCACCGCAACAAATCGGAACCTAATAACACAGGTTAAAAGACAGAGCCCTCAATTGGGGGAGAAAATAATAGGCAAAAACGAAGCAACAGACAAAGGATTAATCAAAAAATATACAAGCAACTCCTGCTGCCAATCCAGAAAAATAAATGACCCAATCAAAAAACCGGGCCAAAGTAGAACTCAACAAACATTTCTTCCAAGAGAGAGACATCCAGATGGCTAACGAAACAACATTAAAAAATGCTCAACATCACTGAGGATCAGAGAAAATCAAATTCAAAACCCACAATGAGGTAGCCAGTATTACGCCAGTCAGGATGGCTGCTATCCAAAAGTCCTACAAGCAATAATGCTGGTAGAAGGGTGTGGATAAAAGGGAACCCTCTACCTAAGTTGGTGGGAAATTCGCAAATTTAGTACAGCCACTAGGAAAACATTGGAGAATTCTTAAAAAGCTGGAAATAGAACTGCCATATGACCCACAATCCACTTCTCATACACACCGAGGGAAAACCAATCTAAAGAGAACGGCACCCCAATGTTTTTCGCAGCACCCGTTTTTAAAAAGCCAGGACATGGAAGCAACCCAATGCCCAAGCAGACAATGGATGAGGGAAACGTGTACATATACACCCGGAATTTACTCAGCCATTAAAAAAAATTCATTTAATCTTTTTAATGAATGGATAAACGGGGGCCCATTAAAAAGGAAGTAACCCCGAAAGATAAGACCTTACAGTATACAACACATATATAGGAATTTTTGAAAAGGGAAAATAACCCTAATCAAAACAAAAAAGAGAAACCCAATGATAGAACAACTTATGGGCTCTGTGGGGGAAAGCGAGGGTGGGATGTTTCAAGAGAACCATTGAAACATTAATTATCTGGGTGAAAAAATACCCCCATTGGATGCATAACAAGTGCTGGGCCTGGTGCATGGGAAACCCAGAGGATCGGGTGGGGAAGGGGGGTGGGAGGGGGGACGGGAGGGGAATCATGTAACTCCATGGCTAATTTATTTCAATGTATGACAAAAACCACTGCAATGTTGTAATTACCCCAACTAATAAAAATAAATGGAAAAAAAAAAAAAAAGCCACAGCCTAATTC
>JAJLRB010002243.1:0-29631 GCA_020976825.1 Odocoileus hemionus
TTGCCACATCCACGTCAGGCATGCATCGACAACCACCTAGTAACAGGACATTAGCCCACGCACTGCTTTCTTTGCCATCAACAACCTCTCCACTGATATCACGCGGCTCACTTCGTTTGCATGACATCACGCATCTGCAGCATTCTGGGACAACTACCCATCCACTCGGGTATCTGATGTCATCAGCACCCAGGTGTATCAGTTATACCACAGAACACTCTCTGTTTAGTGACCATCTCCCACTACAACTCTCATGTAGGACATCACTATTCAAGTACGCATGCAATCACATGAGGACTCTTTATGACGTCACGAGACAACTAAAAGAATGACCACACACATCACACCCAGTATGTTTGAGAGACGCATCAAAACCCAATATATATGATATCACTCACTTACTGCTTTCATGACACCACAGCCACATCACCGTCTCTACCTGACAAATCCTCACCCACTATATTGACAGTCACAGCCAATGTATCTGTGTCGTCACACACTCTGTATCGATGACATCACGAGTATGGAAATCATACAAGCCACTTGATCGCATACAGTATGAGGCAACGACATACACACTCTACATGACTTCACATTCACACTTTATGACATCGAACCCTCAGCATTTACGACATCTCAGTCCACTGCATTGATGACAGCAGCATCTCCTGTCTGTGACATCATATCCCACGTTTATGACATCTCAGCAACCCCCCTATACCATCTGACATCGCCTAGCCACTTTAACTGTCACGTCACAGGCACCACATGGGGTTTGTGAATCCATATTCAATATATATTGTGACATCAAACACACGGTGTTGAGACGATACAAACAGTATATCTGACATCAACACCCTCCCGTATCTGTATTATGGTGTGATCACATACCCTGCTGTATCGCAGTGATATAACACAAACTGTAATTGTATTGTATCAAAACATACTACATAGGCATTTGTGTTGGCACATTATGCAGCTATATATACGACATCACACACAGGCTTTATGACATCACATAGAACTCTGAAGGTGTCATCACATCAAAGCTACTCTGTCTCACATCAACAGCCATTCTATCTGACAGCGCCTCCACAGTATGTCAGTCATCACACCGTGATTATCGCATGATAGTTAACCCGCATTAAATTTTGTGGTATGAATGTCCCGATCCAGAAATATGTGTAGTGTACATCAAATCTTGAACGTACATATGGCAGTCACATTCACTCTGTAATGACGTCACAACCAAGTGTCTATGCATCATCAGTCACCCTCTTGTGATGTCATGCCATCACACGACATATGAATAGTCTCACATGCGGCATGTCCACTGTAGCTGTGTCATTACTTACAATGTTAGTTCATTATAATAAACACCTCTGCAATATGGTTGCATATCTGTAACTCCCACTACATGTATTACATCGTGATGAACTCCCTATAGGCGAAATCATGACGAACACACTCATTAGGTGAGACAATCACAGCGACGGGCATTCATGACTATCCATGCATCCCCCCTCTATTCATAAATCCATTCACAGTCCACAAGTTTATGGACGATCTACATTATACTATACATGTGACATCACAGGCCACTGAATCTTATGATAAGACACCTGCAATGTTTTTTGACAGTCATACAAGCAGTATATATGAGATCTCCCTGTGGTGTGGAGCTTGTTTCAGTATGAAATGATCAAACGTAGCGAAGCCACGGTAAACCGACATTCACAACTACTAAATCGCGTGTCATCACACTTACTTGAAATGATTTAACGAGGTTACATCCAATGTCGCCGTTGTGATGAAATCATACCCACCTGCAATGTATGGGACAGCACTGATAGGCACTTTATTTGACAATCAAATTCCACTCGATGTCATCATTGACAAATTGTTTGTCTGTCATGGCACCCACAGTCTGTTTATGGACACTACATACCACTGTATATGATGATCAACACCCCACACGTGTGTTTATGGGCGGATTCTTACACAAGCTCTATATCTGTCTTGGAAACCCGTTGTATAACTAATAGCAACTCGAATTCCACATCCACTGTCATTATGTCCTCATCAAAACCCACTCTTTTGATCGACATCACCGCCAACTAATCTAAGAGTTCACAGGTGGTCATATGTATTCGGGGTCCATCATATTGCCTGCACAGGACATCACAATCCACACTTCTTTAGACAACAATCCTTATTAATTTATGACAATCACGTGCACTCTCTATTCAAACGATGATATCATCGACTAACGCACTATATACGATGGTGACAATATCATCTATCGCATGTAGTATGATATCACTTTCACTACATATGTGACATCACACACAGTGACCCTATCTATGACATCACACACTTCTATGTTTATGACACATGAAACATAGTCCGTCATTTTATATGGGCTTCAATCTCACGAACAGTTCACCAGAGCTTACAAATACACCGACGTGCGAACATTTGTGTATGTACTTCAAGACAGCCACTATGTCTGACATGCATCTACACACATTGTATCATCGGTGTGATGTACAAAGCACAAGCAATGAATCAGTGTTAAATCTAAACCCAGTGTATGTATGACGTCACAGCCAATATACTGTATGCCATATCCAGTAGTAAACACTCCCTCAAACTGCATATGACATCCATCACATCCACTCTTTATGCCGACCTCACAACTCTTTATTTTATGACATCAAATTCACTATACCTGACAATCTCCCATCCACTATATCTGATTTCGACACGTCCCACTGTATCTGTGTTCTCAAAAACACCCACACAGACCAATGAGTATCACAGCCACCCTATGTATCATATCACAGCCAGTATAACGTGTGACATCCTATCCACTCTATTTGTAAACATCATATCCACAATGTATGACATGCACAACACTGTGTGTTGTTGATACCACACTCTGCATATATATGACATCATTTGCACTTCAGATGACATCGTATCCACTCTATCACACCAAAGAGCACAGAATTTATGTTGCCACATGCCACGTCAGGCATGACATCACACCCACTGTACCAGACATTGCCCCCACTGTTTCTTTGCCATCACACAACACAACCTCTCCAACTGATATCACGCCCACTCCTTTGCATGACATCACGACTCGCCATATCTGACACTACCTCCACGGTTATCTGTGTCATCAGACCAAGTGTATCATTATACCCAACAAGGTTAATAAAACACTCTCAGTAGTGAATGCCATCACACAACACTGCTATCTGTAGGACATCATATTCAGTACGCATGAAATCACATGAACTCTTTATGACGTCAGACAACTAAATTAATGACATCACACCCAGTATATTGATGACATCAAATCCCAATATATATGATAGTGCAATCACTCATACTGCTTTCATGACACCACACCGTCTCTACCTGACATCTCACCCACTATATTTGACATCACAGCCATGTATCTGTGTCGTCACACACTCTGTATCGTGGGGGGTTGACACATCACGAGTATGGAAATCATCACACTTGGCATACATAATGACAACATACACACTCTACATGACTTCACATTCACACATTTATGACATCGACCCTCAGCATTTACGACATCTCAGCCACTGCATTTGATGACAGTGAGCAAGATCTCCTATCTGTGACATCATATCCACGGTTTTTGACATCTCATCCCCTATACCTCTGACAAAACGCAGCCACTTTATCTGTCACGTCACAAACACCACTCGTTGGTTTGTGAATCCATATTCAATATATTGTTTTGACATCAAACACGGACGGTGTTGAGACGTATATACAAACAGTATATCTGGGAGGGGGGGGGGAGACATCACACATAAACACACCCCGTATAAAATTTCTAAATCTGTATTTGTGTGATCACACCAGCTCCACACCCTCTGTATCAGTGATATAACACAAACTGTATGATATTGTATCAAACATACTAAAATAGGCATGGCACATTATGCACTATATACGACATCACACACAGGCTTATGACATCACAGTTAAACTCTGTCCATCACATCAACACATCCAAATGCTACTCTGTCTCATCACACGAATCTCAGCCATTCTATCTAGACAGCGCCTCCACAGTATGTCTGTCATCACACCGTGATTATTACACGATGATATAAGCCCCATTTTTTGTATGATGTCACAACAGCCCACAAATATGGTATGACATCAACTGAACTACATATGGGCAATCACATTCACTCTAGTGATGACGTCCACAGACACAACTTATCAAGTCACCCCTCTATGAGCATCACAACAGACCCTGGCTGAATTCATAAATGCCATCACACACAGCTAAATCTCCACACATCGCATCCACTGTAGCTGTGTATGTACATTACTTACAATGTTTTGGGTCATTATGAACCACACCTGCAATATGTGTGATATCAACCCACTACATGTATTACATCGTATGAACTCTAATGTGACATCACACTACACTCTTTATGACATCACAGGGGGGGGGACGGGGGGATACGTATTCATGACATCCCATCCCTCTCTATTCATAACATCACATCCAATGTTTTATGGACATCACATATACTTATACATTTGTACATCACTGAGCCCACTGTATCTATGAGAAGACGAACACCTACTATGTTTTTTGACATTCATACACAGTATATATTGAGATCTTCACATGTGTGTGAACAATGAATGTACAACACATGCCACTGTATGTTTCCGACATCACACCTACCTACTAGCAATCTCGGGTGTGTCATCACACACTGTTACTTGTAATCGAGATTATATTACATCCTTATATCCGTATGAATCCGTGTAGGAAAACATACCCCACCTGCATAATGTATGCATCACTGATAGGCAAACTATTAATTTGACATCAACGATAACCACTCGTTGTTCATCATACAATAGTTTGTCTGTCATGGCACCGCTCCACTCTGTTCGATGAGCAATCATACCACTGTCATATGTATCTCACCCACACGGTGTTTGATGACTACACAAGCTCTATATCTGTCCTTGAAACCCTTATAACTTCAATCACATCCACATGGTATATGTCATCAAACGCCACTGGCCAGCGGTTGACTACATCACCACCAACTATACTAAGAGTTCACAGGTGTCATATGTATGCCATCATATGCCTACACATGACATCACATCCCACACTTTATGACAACAAATCCTTATTATTTATGACATCACTTGCACTCTATTCATGATCCTTCACAGACACTCACTATATACGATGATGACATATCATCTCAACTGAGTGTATGATATCACTTTCATACATATGTGACATCCACACAGTGACCCTAAATCTATGACATCACACACTCTATGTTTATGACACACCTCTTTATATGTGCTTCACACGCAGACTTACAACCACGTGAACATTGTGTAACTTCACAGCCACTATGTCCTGACATCACACACATTGTTCTGCCGTGTCAACACAAGCAAATGAATCAGTGTTATCTAACCCAGTGTATGTATGCAGACAGTCACAGCCAATATATGTATGCCATAGATATACTGCAATATGACATCACATCCACTCTTTATGACCTCAACAACTCTTTATTTATGACATCAAATTCACTATACCTGACATCCCATCCACTATATTGATTTCACGTCCACTGTATCTGTGTTCTCACATACCACAACAACCAATGAATATCACAGCCACCCTATGTATCATATCACAGCCAGTATACGTGTGACATCCTATCCACTCTAGTTTTGTAACATCATATCCACAATGTATGACATCAACAACACTGTGGTGTTGATTGATACCACACTCTGCATATATATGACATTCATTTGCACTTCAGATGACATCGTATCCACTCTATCACACCAAACCACAGAATTTATGTTGCCACATCCACGACTCAGGCATGACATCACACCCACTGTACCAGACATTGCCCCCACTGTTTCTTTGCCATCACAACCTCTCCACTGATATCACGCCACACTCTTTGCATGACATCTTCACTCGCCATATCTGACACTACCTCCACGGTATCTGTGTCATTCAGACCAGTGTATCAATTAGTTACCACAAACACTCTCTGTATGACATCACACACACTCTATGTAGGACATCATATTCAGTACGCATGAAATCACATGAACTCTTTATGACGTCAGACAACTAAATGAATGACATCACACCCAGTATATTGATGACATCAATACCAATATATATGATATCACTCATACTGCTTTCATGACACCACACCGTCTCTACCTGACATCTCACCCACTATATTTGACATCACAGCCAACTGTATCTGTGTCGTCACACACTCTGTATCGATGACATCACGATACTCAGTATGGAAATCAAACTCACACTTGGCATATCATATGACAACATACACACTCTACATGAACATCACATTCACACTTTATGACATCGTACAATCTCTGCATTTACGACATCTCAGCCACTGCATTGATGACAGCATGATCTCCTTATCATGTGACATCATATCCACGGTTTATGACATCTCATATTCCCTGCCTATACCTCTGACATCGCAGCCACTTTATCTGTCACGTCACACCCACTGGGTTTGTGAATCCATATTCAATATACTTTTGACATCAAACACACGGTGCGCGTTGAGACGATACAAACAGTATATCTGACATCACACCCTCCGTATCTGTATTTGTGTGATCACACCCTCTGTATCAGTGATATGAACACAAAACTGTATGTATTTGTATCAAACATACTATAATGCATGGCACATTATGCACTATATACGACGCATCATCTACACACTAGGCTTTATGACATCACAGAACCTGTCCATCACATCAAAGCTACTCTCTGTCTCACATCAACAGCCATTCTATCTGACAGCGCCTCCACAGTATGTCAGTCATCACACCGTCGCGATTATCGATGAGATATAAGCCCCATTTTTTTTGTATGATGTCACAGCCACACCATATGTATGACATCAACTGAACTACATATGGCATCACATTCACTCTGTATGACGTCACACACCCTGTATGACATCACACCCTCTGTATTCATGCCATCACACACACAGTATACTCACATCGCATCCACTGTAGCTGTAACAGCTGTCATTACTACAATGTATTCATTATATACAACACCTGCAATATGTGTGATATCACCTTGCCCACTACAATGTATTACATCGTATCGAAACTTATGTGACATCACACACACTCTTTATTGACGATCACAGGACGGTATTCATGACATCCACATCCCTCTCTATCTTCATAACATCACATCCAATGTTTATGACATCACATATACTATACTTGTGACATCACAGCCACTGTATCTATGAGAAGACACCTACAATGTTTTTGACATCATACACAGATATAATGAGATCTCACGATGGTGTATGATGCAGAATGACAACGACAACCACTGATATCCGCATCACACCTACTATTTCATCAGGTCAGTCATCATCACACTTACTTGAATGATTATATTACATCCTATCTGTCCGTGTGAAATCATACCCACTGCATGTATGACACTATAGGCACTTTATATTTGACATCAAATCCACTCGATGTCATCATACAATTGTTTGTCTGTCATGGCACCCACTCTGTGTTTATGACATCATACCACTGTATATGATCTCACCCACACGGTGTGTATGACTACACAAGCTCTATATCTGTCTTGAAAACCCGTTATAACTTCAATCACATCCACTGTATATGTCATCAAATACCCACTTTGTTGACGACATCACCCCAACTATCTAAGAGTTAACCACAGGTGTCATATGTATGCCATCATATGCCTACACAGGACATCACATCCACACTTTATGACAACAATCCTTATTATTTATGACATCACTTGCACTCTATTCATGATATCACACGCACTATATACGATATGACATATCATCTACTGTGTATGATATCACTTTCACTACATATGTGACATCACACAGTGACCTATCTATGACATCACACACTCTATGTTTATGACACATCCCTATCTTTATATGGCTTCACACGCACGACTTTAACAACCACGTGGGTGAACATTGTGTAACTTCACCAGCCACTATGTCTGTCATCACACACATTGTATCTGTGTCGAACACAAGCAATGAATCAGTGATTATCTAACCCAGTGTATGTATGACGTCACAGCCAATATATGTCATGCCGATATAGTATATACTGCATATGACATCACATCCACTCTTTATGACCCTCACCAACTCTTTATTTATGACATCAAATTCACTATACCTGACATCCCATCCACTATATCTGATTTCACGTCCACTGTATCTGTGTCTTCTCACACCCACACAACCCAATGATATCACAGCCACCCTATGTATCATATCACAGCCAGTATACGTGTGACATCCTATCCACTCTTGCATAATAGAATGAAATATTTGTAACATCATATCCACAATGTATGACATCACAACACATTGTGTGTTTGTTGATCTGATACATCACACTCTCCTAGGGCATATATATGACAACATTTGCACTTCAGATGACATCGTATCCACTCTATCACACCAAAGCACAGACATTTATGTTGCCACATCACCACGACAGGCATGACATCACACCCACGATGTACCAGACATGTATGCCCCCACTACATGTATACATTCTCTTGCCATCACAACCTCTCCACTGATACTCAATCTGTCATTGATCCACCCCACTCAGTTTGCATGACATCACACTCGCCATTATCTATAGATATGACACTAAACCTCCACGGTATCTGTGTCATCAGACACACACAGTTGTATCAATCTATCACCCACAACACACTCTCTGTATGACATAATATCACACCACTCTATGTAGGACATCATATTCAGTATGCATGAAATCACATGAACTCTTTATGACGTCAGACAACTAAATGAATGACATCACACCCAGTATATTGATGACATCAATCCAATATATATGATATCACTCATACTGCTTTCATGACACCACACCGCTCTCTTACCTGACATCTCACCCACTATATTTGACATCACAGCCATGTATCTGTGTCGTCACACACTCTGTATCGATGACATCAACAAGTATGGAAATCATCACACTTGGCATACATATGACAACATACACACTCTACATGACTTCACATCCCACTGTTGCAACTTTATGACATCGACCCTCAGCATTTACGACATCTCAGCCACTGCATTGATGACAACAGATCTCCTATCTGATGACATCATAATCCACTGGGTTTATGACATCTCATCGCATCACCTATAAACCTCTGACATCCGCAGCCGCATCTTTATCTGATATCCCACGGTCACACCCACTGGGTTTCGTGAATCCATATTCCAATATATTTGACATCCAAACACACGGAGCTTGAGACGATACAATCTGTATATCCTGACATCACACCCTCGCGTATCTGTATTTGTGTGATCACTCACGCGCCCTCTGTATCAGTGATATAACACAAATGTATGTATTGTATCAAACATACTATAGGCATGGCACATTATGCACTATTACGACATCACACACAGGCTTTTATGACATCACAGAACTCTGTTCATCACATCAAAGGCTACTCTGTCTCACATCACACAGCCATTCTACCGTCTGACAGCGCCTCCACAGATACATCAGGTCAGTCATCACACCGTGATTATCGATGAAATAAGCCCCATTTTTTGTATGATTGTCACAGCCACAATATGTATGACATCCAACTGAACTACATATGGCAACACAAACATTCACTGATCTGTATGACGACAGTCACACCCCTCTATGACATCACAATCGTGCCCTCTGTATTCTCTGGCCATCACACACAGTATATCTCACATATGATCATCCACTGTAGCTGTGTCATTACTTACAATGTATTCATTATACCCCACAGCCTGCAATATGTGTGATATCCAACAACCCACTATATTGGTATTACATCGTATGAACTCTTATGTGACATCACACTCCACTCTTTATGACATCACGAAGGACGGTATTCAGGAGATACCCATCCCTCTCCTATTCATAACAATCACACGCTCCAATGTTTAAGACCAACATCACATATACTATACTTGTGACATCCACACAGCCACTGTATCTATGAGAAGACACCGGAACCTATGTTTTTTATTTGACATCATACACAGAATATATGAGATCTCACATGGTTATGAATATGACAACACAACCACTGTATGCCGACCATCACACCTACTATATCGGAGTCAATCACACTTACTTGAATGATTATATTACATCCTATGTCCGTGTGGAAATCACATACCCACTTGCATGTATGACACTATAGGCACTTTATTTGAATCAAATTCCACTCGATGTCTGCTCATACTTGTTTGTCTGTCATGGCCACCCGACACTCTGTTTATGACATCATACCACTGTATAAGTGATCTCAGCCACACACGGTCGTGTATGGTCCCTACACAAGCTCTATATCTGTCTTGAAAACGCCGTTAAAACTTCAAATCACATCCACTGTATATGTCATCAAACCCACTTTGTTGACGACATCACCCCAACTATCAAGAGTTCAAACAGGTGTCATATGTATGCCATCATATGCCTACACAGGACATCACATCCACACTTTATGACAACAATCCTTATTATTTATGACATCACTTGCACTCTATTCATGATATCACACTGCACTATAACGATATGGACATATCATCTATGTGTAATGATATCTACTTTCACTATCTATGTGAGCATCACACAGTGACCCTAATCTATGACATGCACACACTATATGTTTTATGTCATATCACTTTATATGCTTCCCAACACCAGACTTATAAACAACACGTGAACACATTGATGTAATCTTCACAGCACAATGTCTGACATCACACACATTGTATCTGTGTCAACACAAGCAATGAATCAATTTCATCTAACCCAGTGTATGTTATGATATCACAGCCCAATATATGTATGCCATAGTATACTGCATATGACATCACCATCCACTCTTTATGACCTCACTCACTTATTTATGACATCAAATTCCACTAAACCTGACATCCCATCCACTAATATCTGACCTTTCACGTCCACTGTATCTGTGTTCTCACACCCACTCTACCATGATATCACAGCCACTATGTATCATATCACAGCCAGTATACGTGTGACATCCTATCCACTCTAATTTATGACGTCATATCCCACAATTTTATCGAACTCACATTGGAAACTCACACTTTCTAAAAAAACCCAAAACCCCTTACTGACTTTATTCCTTTTGACACACCCCAATTGAAAACCGCACCTTATACAAACCCTTTGTAATCATATTTCCCTTTTTTTACCAAACCCGTGAGCCCCCACTTGTCACCACACCCGGGTTTGTGAAACCCAACATTATTTGAAAAACCAAAAGTGTTTGAAAAAAAATAATTTTCCCCCCAAATTTTTCTGTATTTTTACACCCCGTTATGAATAAAAAAACTTTGTATTTATCAAAATTTTTAAACATCACAAGCATTATACGAAAAATCCCCCAATTTAGCATCACAGAATCGTTCCCCCTGTATTTTCCACAAAGCCCCATTACAGGCCCCACATATTTTATAAACCCAACTTATAACCATTTTTTTTTTTAAAGCACACCCCAAAAATTACATCAACTGAAAAAAATTGGTTTTCTTTTTTTTATAACCCCCCCTTTGAACAAAACCCCTCTGTTTCTGCATAACCATTTACCCCAACCACCATGTAGCGGGGTTTAACTTTCAATTTCATTATAAAACACTCAAAGTTGATAAACCCCCCTACTTTTAACATCAAAATTCTATGGAAACACCAAATTTTTGACATAAACGGGATTATGGAAACCCCCCCTTTATATAAAAACCCCACCAATGTTTTGCATCACAAACTATTTGGCATCAAAACCTGTACTTGAGAAACCCTACATTTTTTTTGAATCATACCCCGAATTTTGGAAATTTACTTTTGAAAAAACCAAAACCCATTACACATTTTCTTTTTCATCCCTTTTTGAATAAATTTTATTAATCCACCGGTGAAATCTACCCCCCCGCATTTGCCTTACCTTTATTTAATCAAAACCACCGATTTTATTTCAATTTTTTTTCATCACCCCCTTTTAAATCCCCCGTTAAATTTCTCACCCACACGGGGGGACACCAAACCATTTGGAAACCTTATAAATTCCAAACACTCCCCTTATAGATCAACCCATTTTAACATACCCAAATTAAATTCACATTCATTTTCCCATATTTCCTAACCCGGGCCCAAAAAAACCCACATTTTTAAAAACATCCTTTTTATTTTAAAAAGCTTTTTCAGTACAAGAAAAAATTTGACATACACACTTGGGATGTAACACCATAAAAGGAAACAACCAGTGACCCACAAAAACCCCTTATTTTGAAACCCTCCCTTTTAGGTTCCCAACTTAAAATGAAAAAATTTTAACCACACCACATTACATCACCCCAAATTTTATCTGTGTAACACAACAAAACTGTATCAACCATTTTTAAATAACAAAATAACCATATAAATTTTTCCCCCCCTTTACATCAATCCACTTTTAGAATCACAACTTTATATATGACATCAATTTACATAAACCTAACATGCCAACCACTATAATCCAACAGATTTCACGCCATGTAATCGTGTTCTCACAGTCCCACACAAATCCAATTATATCACAGCCGTCCCTATTTATCATTACTTCAGCCAGTAGACAGTGTGGAACAGCCTTTCCACGCTATTGTAACATCATTTCCACAATGTATACAGCAAACACGTGTGTTGTTGAAACACCACACTCTGGATATAAAAGACATCATTTGCCACTTCAGATGGACATCTTTCCACTCTTTCACACCAAAGCACAGACTATATGTTGCCACCTCCGCGCATCAGGCATGCTCACCACACTGTACACATAGAGTGCCCCAACGTTCTCGGTTGCCATGCACACAACCTCTTCACTGATATTCACGCCACTTCTTTGCATGAATCGCACTCGCCATATCTGACATCTACCTCCACGGTATCTGTGTTCATCAGATCCCAGTGTATCAATTTATACACAACACTTCTGTATGACATCACACACACTCTATGTAGGACATCATATTCAGTATGCATGAAATCACAATGAACTCTTTATGGACATCAGACAACTAAATGAATGACATCACACCCTGTATATTGATGACATCATCCAATATATATGATATATCATACTGCTTTCATGACACCACAACCGTCTCTACCTGACATCTCAGCCCACTATATTTGACATCACTGAGCCAATGTATCTGTGTCGTCACACACTCTGTATCGATGACTACATCACAAGTATGGAAATCATCACACTTGGCATACATATGATCAACATACAACTCTACATGACTTCACATTCACACTTTATGACATCGACAGCTCCTCAGCATTTATACGGGACGAATCTCAGCCACATGCATTGATGACAGCAGATCTCTGTATCTGTGACATCATATCCACGGTTTATGACATCTCATCCCCTATACCTTGACATCACAGCCACTTTATCTGTAAGTCACACCCACTTGGGTTTGTGAATCCATATTCAATATATTTGACATCAAACAACACGGTGTTGTGAGACGATACAAAGAGTATATTGACATCACACCCTCCGTTTCTGTATTTGTGTGATCACACCTCGGTATCAGTGATATAAACAAATCTGTATGTATTGTATCAAACATACTATAGGCATGGCACATTATGCCACTATATAGACATCACACACAAGGATTATGACATTCAATGAATTGTCCATCTAATCAAAAGTACTCTGTCTCACATCACAGCCATTCTATTGACAGCGCCTCCACAGTATGACAGTCACTTCACACCGTGATTATCGATGATATAAGCCCATTTTTTGTATGATGTACACAGCCACAATATGTATGACAACATTGAATCACTACATGTGCATGCAGCATTCGTCGATCTGTACTGACGTCACCATCTATGGGAAATCACATCCCTCTGTATTCATGCCAGCACACACTGTTATATATCACATCGCATCCACTGTAGTAGTGTGTCATTACTTACAATGTATATTATAAACACGCCATATGCTGTTGATATCAACCACCTACATTGTATATAAATGTATAGAACGCTATATAGTGACATCATCTACACCACACTTTATGCATCCACAGGACGGTATTCATGATCCCACTCCCTCTCGAAATTCATAACCATCACATCCAATGATTTATAGCGAACATCACATAATATATTGTGACATCACCAGCACTGTATTATGAGAAGACACTCACTATGTTTTGACATCAGACACAGTATATGACGATGCTCACATGGTGTATTGAATGACAACACAACCACTGTATTCGACATCACAATCTACGATATCGGTGTCATCACATTACTGAATGATTATATTACTCCGTTGGTCGCGTGTTGCCTGAAATCATACCCATGCATGTATTGCATATAGGCAATTAATTGGACAATCAAATCATCGATGTCATCATCAATTGTTTGTCTCTGTATGGACACCACTCTGTTTAGGAGCATATACATGTATATGATCTACCAACGGTGTGTATGATACAAGCCTTATATCTGTTTGAACCGTTATACTTATTACATACCACTGTCATACTGTCCATAACCTACCCTTTGTTGAGACATCACCGACTATTAAGAGTTCTAGGTGTCATATGACATTGATCATCTGCTACACAGGATCATCAAATCCATCACTTAATGCAAACAATTTGTAATGTTTGTATGACATATTGCTCTTGACACTTATTCGTGATATCTCACGACGACTATATACCGATATGCCCTTCATCTTCTGTGTAGTGCATATAATCTACATACTATGTGACATCACCTGAGACTCTCTAATGAATACACACATTATGTTACTGACCAAAGTCTTTATATGGCTTCCCACGCAGACTTATAACAACTGTGCACGTGGTGTAATTCAAGCCCATATGTCTGAATTACTACACTTGTATCGGAGTCAACAACAAGCAATGAAATCAGTGTTATCTTACCAAGTTTATGTTATGACGTCAAGCAGCAATATCTGTATGCCATTTATCCTGCATATGAAATCACAATCTATCTTTAGACTAAAACTCAATTCTTATGCATCAAATTAACATACTACTGACATGCATCAATATATCTGATTTTCCGTCCAATGTATCTGTGGCGTTCACCCACACAAACATATGCTATCACAGTCACATATAGTACTATATCAAGCGCAGTATACGTGTGACATCTTAGTCCATCTCTATTTGTAACATCATATCCAAATGTATTCATTCAACACTGTGTGTTGTTGAATACACACATTGCATAATATATGACATCATTTAGATTCAGATGGAAACGTAACACTCTATAACCAAACGAAGAAATTATGATGTTCACCTCGCAGTTTGCAAGGAATACACACACTTGTTACCGGACATGCACATGTGTCATTGCCATCACACTCTCAACTGATATCACGCCCACTCTTTGCATGACATCAACTCGCCGTATCTGACACTACCTCCAAGCGTTGATCTGTGTCAACAGACCCGTTGTATCACTTATATACAAAAAAACATTCTGCTAAGACAACAACACACTTCTATGTAGGACATTCAATTACAGTACGCATGAAGATCTACTGAACATTTCTTGCCGTCAGCCACCAAATGAAAGCACCTACAGTAAATTGATGAATCATCATCTTCAATATATATGATTCATCTATATGCTTTCATGACACACACGTCTCTGACTCGCACATCTCTCCAATCATAATTGAATCACAGCAAAGTATCTGTGATCGTCACACAATATCGTATCGCTTATCACGATAGAGTCTGGAAAACTATCACAACGTGGATACATCTGACAAAATACTACAATTCTACATGATTCAATTCACACTATTAAGACCAAGACCCCTGCATTATACGATCTCAGCAACTGCATTGTAATATGCAAGTGATTTCCTATCTGAGACATATATCCACGGTTATTTGAATTCATCCATATCTTTACGTCGCAGCCATTTATCTGTCACGTAACCCCCACTGGGTTTGTGAAATCATTTTCATCGAGTTGTGATCACAAACACAGGTGTTGAGTCGATTACAACCGAGTATACTCTGATCCATCACACACCCTCCGTATCTGTATTTGGTTGTGATCACACCTCTGTATCAGTGAATATAACACAAACTGTATGTATTGTATCAAACATACTATAGGCATGGCACATTATGCATATATACGACATCACACACAGGCTTTATGACATCACAGAATACTCTGTCCATCACATCAAAGCTACTCTGTCTCACATCACAGCCATTCTATCTGACAGCGCCTCCACAGTATGTCAGTCATCACACCGTTGATTATCGATGATATAAGCCCCATTTTTTGTATGATGTCACAGCCACAATATGTATGACATCAACTGAACTACATATGCATCACATTCACTCTGTATGACGTCACACCCCTCTATGACATCACACCCTCTGTATTCATGCCATCACACACAGTATATCTTTCACATCGCATCCACTGTAGCTGTGTCATTACTTACAATGTATTCATTATAAAACACCTGCAATATGTGTGATATCAACCCACTACATGTATTACATCGTATGAACTCTATGTGACATCACACACACTCTTTATGACATCACACGGACGGTATTCATGACATCCCATCCCTCTCTATTCATAACATCACATCCAATGTTTATGACATCACATATACTATACTTGTGACATCACTAGCCACTTGTAATCTATGAGAAGACACCTACTATGTTTTTGCACATCATACACAGTATATATGAATCTCACATCGGTGTATGAATGACAACACAACCACTGTATACCGACATGCACACCTACTATATCGGTGTCATCACACTTACTTGAATGATTATATTACATCCTATGTCCGTGTGAAATCATACCCATGCATCTGTATGACACTATAGGCACTTTATTGACATCAAATCCACTCGATGTACATCATACAATTTTGTTTGTCTGTCATGGCACCCACTTGTTTATGACATCATACCATGTATAATGATCTATCACCCACACGGTGTGTATGACTACACAAGCTCTATATCTGTCTTGAAACCCGTTTATAACTTCAATCACATCCACTGTATATGTCATCAAAAACCCACTTTGTTGACGACAATCACCCCAACTATCTAAGAGTTCACAGGTGTCATATGTATGCCATCATATGCCTACACAGGACATCACATCCACTTTATGACAACAATCCTTAATTATTTATGACATCACTTGCACTCTATTCATGATATCACACGCACTATATACGATATGACATATCATCTACTGTGTATGATATCACTTTCACTACATATGTGACATCACACAGTGACCCTATCTATGACATCACACACTCTATGTTTATGACACATCCTCTTTATATGGCTTCACACGCAGACTTACAACCACGTGAACATTGTGTAACTTCACAGCCACTATGTCTGACATCAACACATTGTATCTGTGTCACACAAGCAATGAATCAGTGAGATTATCTAATACCCAGTGTATGTATGACGTCACAGCCCTCCAGCATATATGTATGCCATAGTATATACTGCATATGACATCACATCCACTCTTTATGACCTCACAACATCTTTATTTATGACATCAAATTCACTATACCTGACATCCCATCCACTATATCTGATTTCACGTCCACTGTATCTGTGTTCATCACACCCACACAACCAATGATATCACAGCCACCCTATGTATCATATCACAGCCAGTATACGTGTGACATCCTATCCACTCTATTTGTAACATCATATCCACAATGTATGACATCACAACACTGTGTGTTGTTGATACCACACTCTGCCTATATATGACATCATTTGCACTTCAGTGAACATCGTATCACACTCTATCACACCAAACCACAAGAATTTATGTTGCCCACTATCACGTCAGGCATGACATCACACCCCACTGTACCAGACATTGCCCCCACATGTTTCTTTGCCATCACAACCTCTCCACTGATATCACAATCACGCTCCACGTATCACGCTCCACAAATGTCATTTACCTACCTATCATGACATCACACTCGCCATATCTGACGAACTACCGGTCTCCACGGTATCTGTGTCATCAGACCCAGAGTAGTAGTCATTATACCACACAACACTCTCTGTATGACATCACCATCACTCTATGTAGGGAATCATATTCAGTATCGGGCATTGCACATCACAATGAACTCTTTTATGACGTTCAGACACCTGAAATGAATGTACGTCATTTCACCAGTATATTGATGACTCCAAATTAATGCAATCTGTATATATGATATCCGACTCATACATGCATTTCATGACACCACACCGTTCTCTTACCTGACATCCTCACGCGCACATTATATTTGACATCACAGTTTTCCAATGTATCTTTGTTTCGTCCACAACACTCAGTTATGTAATTCCGATGTTTGACATATCAAGTTAGCGTATGGAAATCAATCACACTTGGTTGCTATACATATGACACATACACACTAACTAACATGACTTCAATTGCACACTTTAATGGACATGACATCGAACTCCTCAGCATTTTTAAACGGACATCTACGAGCGCACTGCATTGATGGACAGATCTCCTATTATCATGTTGACATCATATCCGGTTTATGACTAGGATCAGTCATCCCTATACCTCCTGTCATCGGCAGTCCACTTTATCTGTTCATCAGGCGTCCAACAAACCCACTGGGTTTGTGAATCCTACATATCCAATATATTTTTGACATCAACCCACACGATGTGTTGAGACTATTTACTTAAAACAGTATATCTTGAATCACACCCACCAGTAATGTCTGTATCTTGTGTGTAGATTTCAGCACACCCCTGTGCAACCATAGACACTACCCTCTGGTATCATTGATATTAACACGAAACTGTATGTATAATATCATCCACACATACTATAGAACATATGGCACCTGTATTGCACTATATACGAAATCACACACAGGCTTTATGACATCATTACAAAACTCTGTTTTCTAGGTAACACATCAAAGCTACTCTGTCCTCACATCACAGCCATTCTATCTGACAGCAATAGGCCATCCACAGTATGTGTGTCATCAAACACGAGATTATCGATGATATAAAGCCCCAGTGTTTGTATGTATATGACAGCCGACGATTATGTTTATGACTTATCACCTAAAAGTACATATGGCTTCACATTACAATCTGTCTGACGTAACATCTCTCTATGACAATCACACCATCTGTATTCATGACATCACACACCAGTATATCTGACTTAGCCTCCCCTGTAGATTGTGTCATTCCTTACAATTGTCTTGACTTATACCAAACATGCTATTGTGTTTTGTATATCAAACCTACTATATGTATGACATCGTATGGCATTCTATTGTGCCATCACTCCCACACTTTATGACATAATATGTCTGTCTTCCATTACATCACATCCTCTATATTCATAACATCACAACAATGTTTATGAATCACTTTACTCTACTTGTGCAATCTACAGACCACTGTAACTCTGACAAGAGAACCTAACTACTGTTTTGTGACATCCCTTATCCCACACCCCCCACATATCGGGGTCATCACACTTTCTTAAGATTATATTACACCTATGTCCGTGTGAAATCAACCCCCGTGCATTATGACACTATAGGCCTTTTTTGACACCCCCAAATTTCCCACGTTCATCATACAACTTCAACCCCACTCGTTTTACATCATAAACCCCTGAAAAGACCACCCACAGGTTTATGACTCCAGCTCTTTTTTCTTGAAACCCGTTTTAACCTTTCAATCACATCCACGAACATCAAACCCACTTTTTTGACACTCACCCCAACTCAAGAGTTCCAGGTTTTAAAAATTTTTATGCCACAAACCACCAGGAAAATCACCCCACTTTATGACAACAAAACCCTTTTTATTTTTGACATCCTTGACTCTATTCATGAATACCCGCACTAATACGATATGACATACATCCTTGTATATATCACTTTCCCCAAAATATTGCACACACAGTGACCCTATCTAACATCACACCCTAGTTTTGACACACCCTTATATGGCTTCACACCCGACTTAAACCCTGAACATTTTTGTAACTTCACACCACTTTTTTGACATCCACCCATTTTTACTGTGTCAAAACAACAATGAATCGGGTTTTCTAACCCAGTGTATTAGACGCACAGCCAATATATAGCCATAGTATATCTGCATATGACATCACATCCCTCTTTTTGACCCACAACTCTTTTTTTAACATCAAATTCACTATAAACCTGACATCCCACCCCTAATCGATTTTACGTCCACTTATCTGGTTTCCCACCCACACAACCAAAGAATCACAGCCCCCTAATCATATCCAGCCTAACGTGGGGACTCCTATCCCTCTATTTGTAACATCAAACCCCAATGATACATCACAACACTGTGTGTTGTTGATACCACACTCTGCATAATAGACATCATTTGCCTTCAATGACATCGTATCCCTCTATCACACCCAAAACACAGAATTTAGTTGCCAAAATCCCCTCACATACACACAACCCACTGGGACCAGACATGCCCCCCCTTTCTTTGCCATCACAACCTCCACTGATACACGCCCACCTTTCATGACATCACACTCGCCATACGACACTCCTCCCCGTATCTGGTCATCAGACCCCTGATCAATTATCCCCCCAAACACCCGTTGCATCACACACACCTATGAGGACTCAATTCAGTAGCATGAAAACACAGAACTCTTTATGACGTCAGACAACAAATGAAGGGAACATCACACCCATATATTGATGACATCAAACCCAATATATATGAAATCACTCATACTGCTTTCATGACACCACACCGCTCCTCCTGACATCTCACCCCACTATATTTGACATCACAGCCAATGTATCCTTTCGTCCACACACTCTTTCATGACATCACGAGTATGAAATCATCACACTTGGCATACATATAAAACATACACCATCACATGATTTTCACATTCACACTTTATGACCCTCGACCCTCAGCATTTACGACATAGACAGTATACCTGGACATTCAACATCCTTTGTATTCTGTATTTATTTGGTGAACACATACCCCCTGTATCAGGGATATAACACAAACTGTAGTAGTTATATCCAACCATACTACATAGGCATGCACATTATGCACTCATCTATACGACATCACACGCAGGCTTTATGACATCACAGCACACTGTTCATCACATCAAAGCTACCTGGCTCACATCACAGCCATTCTATCTGACAGCACCTCCACAGTATGTGAGTCATCACACCGAGATTATCGATGATATAAGCCCCCATTTTTTGTATGATGTCACAGCCACAACACAATATGTATGACAATCAACTGAAAACTTACATATGACATCACATTCACTCTGTATGACGTCACACCCCTCTATGACATCACACCCTCTGTATTCATGCCATCACACACAGTATATCTCACATCGCATCCACTGTAGCTGTGTCATTACTTACAATGTATTCATTATACCACACCTGCAAATATGTGTGATATCAAACCCACATATATGTATTACATCAACAATGAATTCTATGTGACATCACACACACTCTTTATTGACATCACAAGACTGTATTCATGACATCCCATCCCTCTCTATTCATAACATCACATCCACTGTTTATGACATCACATATACTATACTTGTGACATCACAGCCACTGTATCTATGAGAAGACACCTACTATGTTTTTTTGACATCATACACAGTATATATGAGATCTCAACAATGGTGTATGAATGGCAACACAACCACTGTATCCGACATCACACACTACTATATCGGTGTCGAATCACACTTACTTGAATGATTATATTACATCCTAATGTCCGTGTGAAATCATACCCGATGATGCTATGTATGACACTAGAGGCACTTTATATGACATAAAATCCACTCGATTGTCATCATTGACAATTGTTTGTCTGTCATGGCACCCTCCACTCTGTTTATGACATCATACCACTGTATATGATCTCACCGCCACTCTGTGTGTATGACTACACACATCTCTATATCTGTCTAGTAACTAAACCGTTCATAACTTGCAATCACATTCACTGTTATGTCATGCAAACCCACTTTGTTGACGACATCACGACCTACTATCTAAGTTCCACAGGTGTCATAGCCTGGATTGCCATCATACCCCACCATGCCTACGACATGAACATCTTATCCACACTTTTATGACAACACATCCTTATTATTTATGGACATCACGTTGCACTTCTATGATATCACACGCACTATCATACCAAATACATGTCAGCGATCTACTGTGTATGATATCACTTTCACTATATATGTGACATCACACAATGACCCTATCTATGACATCACACACTATGTTTATGACATATCCACTTTATATGGCTTCACACGCAGACTTATAAACACAGACCATTGTGTGTAACTTCACAGCCATTTTTTTCTATGTCTTCATCACAACACATTGTATCTGTGTCAACACAAGCAATGATATCCCATCAATTTATCTAACCCAGTGTATGTGTGACATCACAGCCAATATATGTATGCCATAGTTATAATACTGCATATGACATCACATTCCACTCTTTTATGACCTCACACACTTTATTTATTAGATGACATCAAATTCACTTACCTGACATCCCATCCACTAAATCTGAATTTTCACGTCCACTGTATCTGTGTGTTCTCACACCCACGACTACCAATGATTATCACAGTCCACCCTATGTTTCATATCACAGCCAGTATACGTGTGTGTGACATCCTATCGACCACTCCTATTTTGTGACATCATATCCACAATGTATGACATCACAACACTGTGTGAGAGTTGAGTTGATACCACATGTCACTCGCATATATATGACAAACATTGCGCACTTCAGATGACATCGTATCCACTCTATCACACCAAAACCACAGAAAAAATTTATGTTCCAACATCCACGCTCAGGCATACAATCACACCCACTGTACCAGACATTGCCCCACACTTTCTTTGCCATCACAACCTCTCCACTGATATCACGCCCACTCTTTGCATACATCACAGCCTCACACTCGCTCGCCATATCTGACACTAACCTCCACGGTATCAGTGTCATCAAGACCCTGTGTATCAATTATACCACAAACACTCTCTGTATGGACATCACACACACTCTATGTAGGACATCATATTCATACCGCGCATGAAATCACATGAACTCCTTTATGACGTCAGACAACTAAATGAATGACATCACACCCAGTATATTGATGAAATCAATCCAATATATATGATATCACTCATACAGCTTTTCATGACACCACACCGTCTCTACCTGACATCTCACCCACTATATTTGACATCACAGAGCCCATGTATCTGTGTCGTCAACAAACACACACTCTGTATGTATCGATGACATCACGAGTATGGAAATCATCACACTTGGCATAACATATGACAACATAACACACTCTACATGACTTCACAGTCCACTACATTTATGACATCGACCCTCTCTTTACACATCGCACCCTGCTATTGATGACACAGATCTCCTATCGTGACATCTTCCCTCTTTTGAAGACATCGCAGCCCTATACCTCTGAATCGGCAGCCACTTTTATCTGTCACTCTCACACCACTGTTTTGGATGCCATAGTCAATATATTTCATCATACACACGGGTTTTGAACATACAAACAGAAATTCTACATCAACCCTCCGTACTGAAATTTGTTTGACACACCCTCTGTAATGATAAACACAAACTTATGTATTGTACAAACATACTAAGCAGGGACATTTTGCACTATAACACATCACCACAGGCTTTATGACATCACAGAACTCGTTATCACATCAAAGCACTCTTTTTCCCCATCACACCATTTTACTGACAGCGCCTCCACAGTATGTCACCACACCCTGATTTATCGATATATAACCCCCTTTTTTTTATGAATCCAGCCCCAATATTATGACATCACAACTACATATTGGGATCACTTTTACTCGTATACGTCACACCCCCTAGACATCACACCCCTTTTTCATGCCATCAACCAGATATCTCACATCGCATCCACTTTGCGTTCATTACTTACAAGTATTCATTAAAAACACCTGCAATTGTTGATATCAAACCCCCTACAGATTACTCATGAACTCTAGTACCCCACACACACTCTTTATACACACAGACGGTATTTAAGCATCCCATCCCCTCTATTTTATAACATCACACCAATGTTTTAGACATCACATATCATACTTGTGACATCACAGCCACTTATCATGAGAAACACCTACTATTTTTTGACACATACACAGTATATAGAGATCTCACATGGTGTAAAATGACAACACAACCACTGATCCACATCACACCTACTAATCGGTGTCATCACCTTCTTAATTTTATATACACCCAGTCCGGGAAATTCAACCCACTGCATGTATGACACTATGGGCACTTTTTTTTGACTCAAATCCACCGATGTCATCAAAAATTTGTTTGCTTCAGGGCACCCACTCTGTTTATGACATCAAACCACTGATATGACTCACCCACACGTGTGAAATACACACAAGCTCATATCTTCTTGAAACCCTTAAACTTCAACACACCCACTGATAGAAAAAACCCACTTTGTTTGCGACATCACCCCAACATCTAAGAGTTCACGGGTGTCATTGTATCCCATCATATCCTACACGGGAACACATCCACACTTTATAAACAATCCTTTTATTTAGACATCACTTGCACCTATTCATAACACACGCACTATATACGATAGACATACATCTAAATTTATGATATCCTTTTTACACATATTGCAACCATGACCCCACTAGACATCACACACCTATGTTTATACACATCCCCTTTATAGGGTTTACACCAGACTTTAAACCACGTGAAAAATTGTGTAACTTTACAGCCCTATGTCTGACATCACACACATTTATCGGTCAACACAAGCAAAGTCATGTTATTAACCCCGTAAATTTTGACGCACACCCTTTGTATGCCAATTTTATACGCAAGACATCACATCCATCTTTTTACCTCACAACTCTTATTTAACATCAAATTCCCCCTATACCTGCACCCCATCCCTTATCGATTTTACGGGCCCTGTACGTTTTCCCACACCCCCACAACCAAGAACACAGCCACCCATGACTACACAGCCATATAAAATGTGACATCCTATCCCCTATTTTAACATCATATCCACAAGGGATGACATCACAACACTGTGTGTTGTTGATACCACACCCATAAATGACATCATTTTCACTTCAAGACAGTATCCATCTATCACACCCAAAACACAGAAATTTTTTTGCCCATCCACTTCACATGAATCACACCCCCGTACCAACATTGCCCCCACTTTTCTTTCCATCACAAAACCCCTCCACTGATACACGCCCACTCTTTTTCATGACATCAACTCGCCAATCGACACTACCTCCACGGGACTGTGTCTCAACCCAGTGTACATTAACCACAAACCCTCTGTTGCATCACACACACTCTATGTAGGACATCTATTTATACGCAGAAATCACATGAACTCTTTATGACTCAACAACTAAATGAATGACATCACACCCAGTATTGATGACATCAACCAAAAAATGATATCACTCATACTGCTTTCATGACACCACAACCGTCTCTACCTGACACTCACCCACTATATTTACACACGCCAATGTATCTGTGCGCAACACCGTATCGAGCCCTCACATAAGAAATCATCACACTTTGGCAACATATGACAACATACCACCACATGACTTCAATTCACACTTATACACGACCCTCACATTTAAAAGACATCTCACCCTGCATTGAGACACAGCTCCCAAAGTGACATCAATCCACGTTTATGACATCTCATCCCCCATACCTCTGACATCGCAGCCACTTTATCTTTCACTCACACCCACGGGGTTTTTGAATCCATATCAAAATATTTGAATCAAACACACGGGGGTTGGGAAAATACAAACATATATCTGACCACACCCCCCGATTTTATTTTTGTGATCACACCCCCTGTATCATGATAAACAAAAATTTTGTTTGTACAAACAACTAAGGCATGGCACATTGCCTATAACACATCACACACAGGGTTTTTGACATCACAGAATCTGTCCAAAAAAATCAAAACTCTCGTCTCACATCCAGCCATTTTATCACAGCGCCTCCACGTATGTCATCATCACCCGTGATTATCGATGATATAAGCCCCATTTTTTGTATATGTCACAGCCACAAAGTATACTCAACCAAAAAACAAGGGGACACATTTACTCTGTATGACGCACACCCCCTATACACACACCCTCTGTTTTTATGCCCCTCACACACAGTAATCCACACGCACCACTGTACTGGTCATTTCTTACAATGTTTTATTATAAAACACCTGCAATATTGTGATATCAACCCACTACATGTATTAATCATGAACTCATGTGACATCACCAACCTCTTAATGCACACGGGACGGTTTTTCATACATCCCACCCCTCTCTATTCAAACAACTCAATTTTTAAGACAACATATACTATACTTGGACATCACAGCCACTGTATCATAAAGACACCACTATGTTTTTGACACAACACAGTATAATGAGACCCAGGTGTAAAAGACAACACAACCACTGTATCCGACACACACCTACTAATCGTGTCATCACACTTATTTGAATTTTAAATTTTCACCTATTCCGTGTGAAAAACATAACCCCCTGCATGTATGACCTATAGGGACTTTTTTTGACTCAAAACCACTCGATGTCATCATACAATTGTTTGTCTTTTATCCCCCCGTTTATACTTTATACCACGTTTGATCCACCCACACGTTGTATACTACACAAACTCTTATCTGCTTAAAAACCCCTTATAAATTCAACACTCCACGTATATTCATCAAACCCCCCTTTGTGACACATCACCCCCAAACTAAGATTCAGTGTCATATGATGCCACATATCCTACCAAATCAACCACACTTTATGACAACAATCCTTATTATTTTTGCATCACTTGCACTCTTTCATGATTCACACCATAAACGATATGACAATCATCTTCGTTATGATATCACTTTCACTACATTTACATCACACAGTGCCCTAACTATGACATCACACACTCAATTTTTTGACACATCCTTTATAGGGTTTACACCAGACTTAAACCACGTGAACATTGTGAACTTTACACCACTATGTCTGACACCCCAACTTTTGTATCTGGTCAACACAACAATAATCAGGTTACAACCCGGTATTAGACGTCACACCAATATTTATCCCTAGTATATACGCATATACTCAACCACTCTTTATGACCTCAAAACTCTTTATTAACATCAAATTCATATACCTGACTCCCACCACATATCTGATTTCACTCCACTGTATTTTTGTTCTCACACCCACCAAAAAAAGATACCCAAGCCACCCTATGTATCATACACAGCCAGTATCGTGTGACATCCATCCCTCTTTTTTAAACACATACCACAATGTTACACACAACACTGTGTGTTGTTGATCCCACACTCTGCATAAAAAATACATCATTCACTTCAATGAATCGAAACCACTCTATCACACCAAACACAGAATTTTATTTGCCACATCCATCAGGCAGACATCACCCCACTGTACCAGACATTGCCCCACTTTTTTTTGCCACACAACCTCTCCACTGAATCACGCCCCTTCTTTCATACAAAACCTCGCCATATCTGACACTCCTCCACGGTATCTGTTCATCAGAACCCTGTACATTATACCACAAACACCTCTGAAATGCATCACACACACTCTATGAGGACATCATTTTCGTAGCATAAAATCACATGAACCTTATACGTCAACAACTAAATAATGACATCACCCCATATATTGATGAAATCAAACCCAATATATATAACACTCATACTGTTTTAAAGACCCAACCGCTCTCCTGACATCTCACCCATTTTTTGACATCACAGCCAATGTATCTGTGCGTCACACACTCTGTACGATGACACACGATAGGAAATCATCAACGGGGCTACATATGAAACATACCACCACATACTTCACATTCACACCTTTAGACACGACCCCACATTTACGACATCCAGCCACTGCATTGATGACAGCAGATCCCCCTACGGACATCATATCCACGTTTATACTCTCATCCCAATCCCTCTGACTCGCACCACTTTATCTGTCACTCCACCCCGGGTTTTGTAACCATATTAAATATATTTGACATCAAACACACTTTTGAGACATACAAACGTATATCTGCTCACACCCTCCGTATCGTTTTTTGTTACACACCCCGTATCAGTGATATAAAAAAAAAACTTATTATTGTATCAAACATACTAGGCATGGCCATTTTGCACTTTTTAAAGACATCACACACAGGCTTTATACATCACAGAACTCTGTCCCTCAAATAAAGCCTCTGTCTCACATCACAGCCCTATCGACAGCGCCTCCACATTGTCATCATCACACCGTGATTATCGATTGATAAAACCCATTTTTTTTTATATTCACACCACAAGAGACACAACCAACTACAATGGCATCACATTCACTCGTATGACGTCAAAACCCCTCTATGACAACACCCCCTCTGTATCAGCCATCACACACATATACTCACAAGCATCCACTGACTGGGCATTATTTACAATGTATCTTTTAACACCTGCAATATTTTGGGTATCAACCCACTACATTATTACTCGTATGAACCTTTGAAAACACACCACCTTTTATGACATCACGCGGTATTCATGACTCCCATCCCTCCTAATTTATAACAACACATCCAATGTTTATGACATCACATATACTATACTTTTGACATCACACCACGAAACATGAGAACACCACTATGTTTTTGACACATACCAGAAAAATGAGACTCACATGGGTAAATGACAACACAACCCTGTTCCACATCACCCTACATATCGGTGTCACACACTTACTTGAATGATTATATTTCATCCATTCCGTTGGAAATCATACCCACTGCATGTATGACACTATACACTTTATTTGACATCAAATCCCTCGATGTCACATACAATGTTTTTCTGTCATGGCACCCCCCTGTTTATGACATCATCCCCTGTATTGATCCACCCCCAAAGGTGTTAGACAACACAAGCTCATATCTGTCTTGAAACCCTTAAACTTCAAACACATCCACGTTAGTCTCAAACCCACTTTTTGAC
>JAJLRB010002244.1:0-25029 GCA_020976825.1 Odocoileus hemionus
GCTTTCTCGTCTTCTGTAAACCCCATAAAGGGTTTGTAAACCTTTTGATTTGCAATGGATCTAGAGAGTTCTAAAACACTGTCACAAGTTGAGGGAACTGAGGTACCCCAAAACAATGAGAAGGAGTTCCATGCACCCAAAATAAACCCGAAATGAGGCCAATTTCCCCCTGTCTTCACCACAGAGTCATCCCCCATTCGCCATCAAACATGACCAGTTGCTTGAATTTCTTAGGCAACCCAAGAGATTCAATGAGAACACCGCCCCGAGCTAGGGGAAAACAAAGAAGATCAGCACAGCAACTCGAGGAATCCCCCCGTGTTCCCTAATCGTCTCGAGATGACGGGCTGATTCCCTGGCCTTAGACTCAAGCAGAGACGTAGGCCAACCTTCCATAACATAGCCCACTCAACAGGATGCTTCTCTCAGCAATAGGTAATGAGGGTAGGGGACCCTGGAAGGGGATTTTTGCCTTTGCCGCCCCAAGTGGAAAATTATAACTACACACTAACACCGAGAAAGCCTTTTAACCCTCGGAACAGGATGCCTGCATTTTTTCCCCTTGCAGCAGTGGCTTGAATACACTCATCTTTCATCTCACAAGATGCTAAGATGTCTGAAAACCCTATGTGGAAGCCCATTTTTTGTTTTTTGGAAAAAACACTAGGCGTCCCTGCTTCATTTTTTTCTCGTAACGGAATGCACACAACCCTTTGACAAAAAAGAAAAAGAAAAAAAAAACAAACACTCCTCGAGGCAACGCGGTATTTCCACAATCTTTCTCCTTCAAAACGTGACGAATGCCTGAGTGCCCTTGACCATTGAAAGGAAAATCCCAATAATCCCTGTGGGGCTATAGTGAAAATGGATGCTTCGTCACCCGGCTCACCTCGAGAAGTATCCCTTTTGGCCTGCCAAGCCTCGATGAGATTCCTGGGGGTTCCCTAGTATCTAGAAGGAGGCCTGAGATCGCTGAACAAAACGAGTTTTGGAAGGCCATCCCCACCGTAACTCGAGAATATACCACAGTCCCCGTCGCAACCTCGAGAAAAAACAATCAGACATCCCCTCGATACGAAGAAGCCCGATTCCCCTGCATTGACTCCAGAGCATCCCCCCGTTCCCCATCCAAACACGACTAGTGGCTTGATTTTTTCTTATTAAGGCAACTCCTAGAGATTCCGCGAGAACACACCGTCGCCAAGTGCTTAGTAGAACTAGCGAAGGTTCAAGTTCAGCAAGAGCAACGACTTTTTCGAGGAGATCTTTCCCCCGTGTTACACCTTAATTGTCTCGAGATGTAGAGCTTCTGATTCAGAGACCAACGCTCTTGTGGCTTCGAGCTCAAGACGTAGGCCGAAACGTTATCCACGAAAGCAACACTCAGACAGGAAGGTTTCGCTCGGGGTGGTTACTCAAATAGGTAAGAGGGAGGGGACCCTGAGATTGATGCCTCAATGGCCTATACACGGAAGCCTGACTCGAAAGGCGGTCGGCTTTCCTTGCAGTCGGCTTGAATACAGTTAGTCTTTCATCTTATACAAGCTGAAGGGATTTCTGCATCCCACTTTGGCAGTCATCTAGGAGAAAGCCTAGGCCCCCGACTCTTTCGACGGAATGCATCACATGACTTGACACTCGAGAGGAACGCGAGCTCATTGCTTCAAGAATTTGACGGAGCTGACTCTCTTGAACATTGCCCAGGAACCCCAATATTCGCTATGGTACTGGTGTGGGCCCGGGGGTTTCTCCCGCCTTATTTCGAGAAGCGTACCTTTTTCCCTCCCAATCCTTCAAGAGATTTCCTAAGGGGTCCGTCTTAAACTAACAGAGTCATACTTCGCGAACAAACACGAGTTTTGAAGTGCCGTCCCCAACCATAACTCGAGAATATACCAAGGTCTCCGCCGCAAATCAAGAAAAACCATGAAACATCCCCCTAGAGCGAGATCGGGCCCGATTCCCCTGCATTTCATGCAGGGCAATTCTGTGATTCCCATCAGCGTGTAAGGGCCTTGACTTGCTTGATGGATCTCGAGAGAGTCCCCAAGAACACTGTCACAAGTCTAGGGGACCCTGAGGTCACTGCAACAATGGAAGGAGTTCCATGCACCCCAAATCAACTCGAGATGAGGCCCAAATTCCCCTGCCTTTACCACAGAGTCATCACCCGTTTACCATCAAACACGACCACTTGCTTGAATTTCTTTTGGCAACCCCAGAGATTCAATGAGAACACCGTCCCACCCAGAGGAACACCATGTTCAGCACAGCAACTCGAGGATCCTCCGTGTTCCCGTAATCGTCCTCGAGATGAAACTGAATTCACTGGCTTCGACTCAAGACATGCCAACTTTCCATAAGCAACCCCAACAGGAGGCTTCTCTCAGCAATATGTATGTGGGAGGGACCATGAATTTGCGGCCTCAAGTGGAATATACACCGAGAAGCCTTCACTCGACAGGAGGCCGCATTTTCTTGCAGTGGCTTGAATACAGGCTCATCTTTCTCTCACAAATTCGGGATGTGTGAAGCCTAGGGAAACCCATTAAAACCCCCGGGTCCCTACATAATTTCGCCGGAAGCCCTCATCCTTTGAAAACCCTCAAAGGCACGCGGAGTTCACATCTTAAAAAGACGATGCCGGTGCCCTTGGCCATTGATAAAAATCCCAATAACCCGTGGCTTAGGAAATGGTTTGCGGGTAACCCCTCAATCGAGATGTTCCCTTTTGCCTGCCAAGCTGATGAGTTTCCTGAGGTGCCCTGATTTTGCAGAGGCCCCCGATGGGTGAACAAACACGAGTTTGAAGGCCACCCACCGAACTCGAGAATATCCAAGGCCCCACTGCCTCGAAAAAACAAATCTATCCCCCTCGAGCGAAGAAGCCCATTCCCCTGCTTTGACCGAGATATCCCCCGTTCCTCATCAAACACGACCGGTGTTTTGACTTCTTTGGGCAAAACCAGGTTTCCCCTAAACACAGCCCAAGTCAGAGGAAACCAACTTTAAAACAGCAACAGAGGAATGCCCATTACTCCAAATCGTCTCGAGATGAAGCTGAGTCCTGATTGACCGGACCATGCCAATTTTCCACAAGCCCTCAAAGGAGGCTTATCTCAGCATTTTGTTTAGGGGCGGGCCCCCAAAATTTGCTGCCCTAAGGGGAAATATGCACGAGAAACCCTGCTCAAAAGGACGCCGAAATTTCCCCCCTGGCTTGAAAAAGGGGCCCCGTCTTTCATCTCACAAAGAAGGAAAGTCTCAACCCTTTGTGGGCCCCAAGACAATCCCTGGGGACCATCCTCTTTCGAAGTAATGCCTCACATATCTTTGATCCCTCAGAGGCACGGGGAGATCACTGCTTCGTGGTACGATGCTACTCCTCTTGAACATTGATGGGGAATTCCAATATCCTGAGGTATGAAAGGGGAACCGGGTCCCCCGCCTCCCCTCGAAACAAAAACCTTTGCCCTGTCAACCCTCGAAGAGTTTCCGGTGTCCCCCCTAACTAGAAGGAGTCCGACATCCTGAACAAACCGATTTTGAAGGGCCACCCCCGTCGTCTCGAGAAAAACCCAGGTCCCCGCCGAAACTGGGAAAAAAACAATGAACACCCCCATCGAAGCGAGATGGGGCCCCCCCGATTCCCCTCATTGCATGCAGAGAAATCCCTTTTATTCCCTTAAACTTAAGGATCCCAACTTGGTTGGTATCTCGAACGTCCGCAAACACTTCACAAGTCTAGGGGGAACCCTGAGGTCACCCCATCACGCCAAGGACTTCCAGTACCCCAAAATTAAATCAAATGTGGCCCCGACTCCCCTGCATTAAATCCAGAGCAATCACCTTTCCCAGGAAAACACCCCAGGGCTTATTTCCTTTGGGAAACTCCAAGTTCCCCGAGAACACCGCCCAATCAGAGAAACCAAGTTCGCACAGCAATCGAGGACTGCTCGGTATCCCAAATATCTCGAGATGAGAGCTGATTCCCGGGGTTGACCAAAGTATGCCAAAGTTTAAAAAGCACCTCAAGAGCAGGGGTTCTCTCAGCAATAGGGAGTGAGAGAGACCCTGAATTTGCTGCTCAAGTGGAATAAAACCAATAAGTCCTGACCGAAAGGGGGGCCGGGGTTTCTGGCAGTGTCTTAATACAGGTCTCTTTTATCTCAAAAGATAAGGGAGTTCAATCCCCCGTGGGACCAAGAGGGAACCTAAACTCCGCCCCATTTGATGGGAAAGTCACATCCTTTGCCTTTGAGACCACAGGGTTCATTCTTCAAAAAGGTAACCAAAGCCTGACTCCCCTTTACATGGAAGAAAACCCTATCCCCCTGGGAAGATGGGGCCAGGGTCTCCCGCCTTACTTCGAGAAGCTACCTTTTGCCCCGCCAAACGTTTAAGAGATACTAAGGGGTCCCCTTAAATAGACGGATCATGACTTTTTCTGAACAAAAAATGAGGTTTGAAGGGCCATTCCCCCGTAAACCGGGGGAAAATAACCAGGCCCCCACCCCAAACTCGAGAAAAGCCCTGAATCCCCCTCGAGCGAGATGGGGCCCAACCCCCCCCTTTTGCAGAGCAATTCGTGATCCCCCAAAATTTTTAAGGACCTTACTTTCTTGATGGGATCTCGAAGAGTCCCCAAGAAAAACGCACTGCTAGGGGCCCTGAGGTCACTATAAAAAATAAGAGTTCCTGCACCCCCAAAACAACTCAATGAGCCCCGTTTCCCCCGCCTTCACCACAGGGGGTCATCCCCCTTCGCCCTCAAACACACCGTTGCTTCATTTTTTTTGGGAACCCCCGAGATTTAAAGAGAACACCGTCCCCAGCCGGGGGAACCCACTTCAGCCAGCAAGTGAGAATCCTCCGTGTTTTCCCCAATCTCTCGAATGAGAGCTGATTCACTGCTTTGACTTAGCTATGCCAATTTCCATAACACCCCAAAAGAGGCTTCTCTCACAATAGGGATGTGGGAGGGACCATAATTTGCGCCCCAAGTGAATAACACCGAGAACCCTTTCCCCGAAGGAGCCGCTTTTCTTGCAGTGGCTGAATACGCCTCTTTCATTCACAAGATGCGGGATGTCTGAACCCTATTGGAAGCCCTATTGAACCCCATAGTTCCCTGCTTTTTTCGCTGAATCCCTACATCCCTTTCCAAAAACTCAAAGGGGCAGGGGGAGTTCACATTTTCAAAACGTGACATCCCTGAGTGCCCTTGCCCATTGTGGGAAAACCCCAATTCCCCTTGGATATGGGAAAGGGATGTTGGGTCACCCCCTCACCTCGAGAAGTGTCCTTTTTGCCTCCCAAGCCTCGTAAATTTTCCTGGGGTGTCCTAAGTTCAGACAGGTTTTCCGAGGCCCCTAAAACAAACACGAGTTTGAAGGCCATCCCCACCGAAACTCGAAAATTTTACCACGGGTCCCCCCCCAATCGAAAAAAAAAATCGGGCATCCCCCGATACAGAAGAAGCCCGTTTCCCCCTGCATTGAGTTTTGATACACCCCCCATCAAAACGCAGTGCTTGATTTTCTTTAGGCACTCCAGAGATTCAACGAAACACAGTCCCCCAAATCCAAGGAACACAAAGTTCGCCCGAACTCGAGGAATCCTCCATGTTCCCTAATCGTTCAGGAAGTATTTCACTGGGTTACTAAGACTATGCCCACTTTCCATAACACCACAAAGGGGCTTCTTCAGCAATAGGATGTTGGAGGGCCCCGAGTTTCTGCCTCAAGTGGAATATACACCGAAACTTTATCGAAAGGAGACTGGATTTTCTTTCAAAACCTTGAATACAGGCTCTTTTATCTTTTTACAAGAGAAGGGAATCTAAACCCTTTGGAACCCCAGGAAAGTCTATGTCCCGCCTCATTTTGTCAGAAGCCCCACTCCCCTTTAACACCTCGGGAGGCATGCAGATTTTACGCTTTAAAAGGGGAGATGCCTGACCACTTGAACATTTATAGGAATCCCATATTCCTATTTCTCGGGAAAGTTACCCTGGGTTTTCCCGCCTAACCCGGAAACGTCCCCTTTTTCCCCACCCACCTTGAAGAGACCGAGGGGTCCCCTCAAACTAGTCAGGAGTCTGATGTCGCTGAACAAAAACACTTTTGAAGATCCATCCCAGAAGAACTCGAGACCATACCCCCGGTCTCCACGCAATTTGAGAAAAACAATGAGACTTCCTCCCTCGAAGTGAGATGAGGCCAATTCCCCTGCATTTGCTGCAGAAAATTTGGTAATCCCCATCAAAACATGTAAGGAGCCTCGACTTGCTTGAGGATCTCGAGACAGTCCCCGGGAACACTGTCAAAATGTCTAGAAGATCCTGAGGTCACACCAGCAGTGCGAAGGAGCTCCATGTCCCCCAAAAATCAACTCCAGAGGAGTCCCGATTCCCCTTCATTGACTCCATAGCATTCCGCTGTTCCCCAACAAACACGACCAGTGGCTTAAACTTCCTTTAGGCAAATCCAGAGATTCCCTGAGAATACCGCCCCAAGTCTAGATGAACACCAGTTTCCCTCAGAGCAACTCAAGTAATGCCCCGTGTACTCCAAATCGTCTCAAAATCAGAGCTGATTCCCTGGCTTTGACTTAAGCCGAATGTCAACTTTCCACAATCCCCTCAAGAGGAGGCTTCTCTCAGCAATAGGTATTTGGAAGCACCCTGATTTGCTGTCACACATGGAATATACACAGAAAGAACTGACTCAAAAGGAGCGCGGGTTTCCTTTTTAGTGGCTTGAATACAGGCTCGTCTTTCACCTTTTCAGATGAAGGGATGTCTGAATCCCCTGTGAGAAACCTAGGAAAGCCCTAGGTCCCCGCTCATTTCGGGGAATCCTCATATCCCTTGGACAACTTGACAGGCACGCAAAAGCTCACAACTTCAAAGAGTGAAGATGTCTGACTTGCTATTGAACATGGATAGGAATCCCAATATCCCTGCGGCTACTGGAAAGGGCCTGAGTCTTTCCGCCTCACCTGGGGAGGGGTTCCCTTTTGCCCTGCCAAGTGTCAAAGAGATTCTGAGGTGTCCCTCATGCAAACTTGAGTCCTGATGTCGCTGAACCCAAACCTGAGTTTAGAAGGGCCATCCCGGCCGTAACTCGTGTCTATACTCCAGGTCCACACCTCAACCCAAGAAAACCATGAGATTCCCCCTCGACGCGAGATAAAGGGCCGATTGCCCTGCAAAATTTCATGCAGAGCAATTCCCTTATCCCCATCAAACTTGTAAAGGGGCAAGACTTGCATGATAGATCTCGAAATGTCCCAAGAAAACAGTAACAAGTCTACAGGCACCCTGAGGTCACCCCATCAAATCTAAGGAGTTCCATGTACCCAAAATTTCACCCGAGATGAGGCCCCGTTTCCCGAATTGACTCCAAGCCTTCCCCCCTTTCCCCATCAAAAAACCCGGGGGCTTGACTTCCTTTATAAATAAGACCCAGAAACCCCCCCCAAGTTTGGGGAACACAAAGACAGCACAGCAACTCGAAAAAATCCCCGGTTCCCCCAAATCGTCTAGAGATAGAGCTGTTTCCCTGGCTTAGACCAAGACGTATGCCGGTTTTCCACAACCCCCTCAATGGAGGCTTCTCTTAAAATAGTATTGGGGAGGCCCCCCGATTTGCGCCTCAAGGGGAAATATACACCCACACCCTGACAGAAAGGAGGCCCGGGTTTTCCCTTGCAGTGTTTAATACAGGTCGTTTTCATCTAAAAGGATGAAGGGATTCCAATCCCTTGGAGACCGAAGAAAGCACAACTTCCCACCTTCATTTCCAAAGGGAAAGCCTCCATCCCTTTGACCCCTCGAGAGGCGGGCGGAGTTCATTTTTTAAAATATGCGAGGCCTGACTCCTCGAGCATTGATGGGAACCCAATATCCCTGTACTACGGGATAGTGCCCCCTGGGTCTCCGATCACCTTAGAAGGTCCCTTTTGCCCTGGCAAGGCTCGAAGAGACTCCTGGGGTGTCCCTCGTAACAAACGGGAGTTCTGAGTCGCAAAACAAACCGATTTTTGCAGGGCCACCCGGCCTTAACTCAAAAAATATAACCCACCCCCGCCGCAACTCGGGGAAAAAAGAAATTCCCCCTAAAAGCGGATGGGGGCCCAAATTCCCGATTTCATGCAGAGCAATTCCGGTTCCATTAAAACATATAAGGAGCATCAACTTGTTTTAGATCCGCGCAGACCCCAAGAATACTCCAAGTCTAGAGAGACCCTGGGGGCACCCCAAAACGCGAAACCCCTTTCCCCCCAAATAAATTTAAATGACCCCCAATAGCCCGCTTGACTCCACACCATTCCCGTTCCCCCCAACCAACCAGTGGCTGACTTCCCTTTGGCAACTAAAGAGTTCCCCGGAACACCGCTGAAATTAGGGGAACAGAAAGGGCATCAGGCAACTGGGGAAAATCCCCCGTGACCCCAAAAAACCTCAAGTGAGAGCTGTTTCCCGGGCTTAGCCCAAAGACATATGCCAAAATTCCCAAGCCCCCAGAGGGGCTTTCTTAGCAAAAGTTTGGAGGCACCCTGAGTTTGGCTGCTTAAAGAGCAATATCCCCGAAACCCCTAACTTAAAGGGGAGGCGGATTTTTTTTGTACTTGAAAAAGGCTCGCTTTCATCTCACAAAAAAGGGGGTGTCTGAATCCCCAGTGGGGACCCTACGAAACCCTAGATCCCCATTCATTTTACGGAAATTTTCACAACACTTTGAAATCGAGAGGTGCGGGGTACACTGCTTTAAAAAAAGTAGGGGTGCCCACTCCCCTTGAACTTGATAGGAATCCCAATACCCATGGCACTAAAAGGGACACTGTGTCTCCCACCTCCCTCGGGGAAACGTCCCCCTTTTCCCTGAAAAGAAACGAAGAAAACCTGAGATGATCCTGTACTTAGACGGAATCCCGAGAGCTGAACAAAAAACGGTTTGAAGGGGCCCTGCCCACCGTTAAAATGTGAATTAGCCAGGGTTTCCCCCCGAACTCAAGAAAAACCTGAAACCTCCGCTCTAAGCATGATGAGGCCATTCCCCGCATGCATGCAACCGATTCCGTGACACCATCAAACATGTAAAGCCTCACTTTCTTATGGGTCTTTGAGACAGCCCCCCAAAACACAGCACAAGTCTAGAGGAACCATAGGGCCCCACAGCAACACAAGAATCCCTTTTACCCCAAATCAACTCGAGATGAGGGGCCCCAAAACCCCTGCTTTACTCCCCGAGCCTCCCCCGTTCCCAATCAACACGACCAGTGGCTTGACTTCCTTTAGCAACCCAAGATTCCCTGAGTCACGGCCTGCAGAGGAACCGAAATTTAAACCAAAAAGCTGGAATGCTCCGGTTTTCCCCAAACGTCTCGAATAGAGTGATTCCCTGATTAGCTCACACATATTCAAATTCCACAAGCCCTCAAGTGGAGGCTTCCTCAGCATAGCTATTTTGGGGGGAACCAGGTGTGCACCCCAGTGGGAAAAACACGAGAAGCCGACAGGAAAGGGGTCCAGATTTCCTTGCAGTGGCTTAAAAACAGACTGCTTTCACCTCATCAAAGAAGGGGTGTCTGAACCCCCGTGGAGAACCCGGAGAAAGCCATATCCCCGTCTCATTTGAGGGAGTGCCTCAAATCCCTTGGCAATCGACAGGCACGCAAGCTCAAACTTCAAATGTGAAAATTCTACTCCTCTAACATGGAACGAACCCAATATCCCTTAGGCTACTGGTAGGGGCCCCGATTTCCGCCCACCTGGGGAGGGGTCCGTTTTGCCGCCAAGTGTAAAGGATTCCCGAGGTGTCCCCCCATGTAAAGGGGTCCGATGTCGCTGAACAAACCCGAGTTTAGAAGGCCATCCCCCCGTAACTCGTGAAAATACTCCAGGTCCACACCCCAACCCAAGAAAAAACCCTGAATATCCCCCCCCTTTACACAGATAAGGGCCGATTGTCCGATTGCATGCGAGCAATTCCGTTTCCCCATTAAACTTTTTTAAGGAGCAATGACTTGCATGATAGAAATTTGACAATTCCCCAAGAAAACAGTTTTCAAATTAAAAGGCACCCGATTCCCCCAGCAAACTAAAGGGGCTCCATGACCCTAAATCACCAGAATGGGCCCGACCCCTGAATTGACTCCAAGGGCCTTCCCCCATTCACCGCAAACACAACCATGGCTTGACTTCCTTTTGGCACCTCCAGAGACTCCAGGAGAAAAACCCTCCCAGCTTGAGGAACCCAATTTCAGCACAGCAACCGAGGAAAGCCCGGTAAAACCCAAACGCTAGAGAGCTGATTCCCTGACTTGACTCAAGACGTATCCAACGTTCCACAACCCCAAGAGGGGCTTTTCTTAGCATAGATTTTTGGGGGGGCCAAGTTTTTATGCCTCAAGTGAAAAACTGAGAACCCTGACTAAAAAGGGTGCCGGATTTCCCGCAGTGATTTGAAAACAGGCTCTCTTTCTCTAAAAGGGGAAGGGGGTCTGAAATTTCCCCGTGGAGACGTAGGAAGACTACCTTCCCCCCCTCTTTCCAAGGAAAGGGCCCACATCCCCTTTGACAACTCAGAGGCACCAGATTCAAGCTTTAAAATGTGACGAGGCCGATCCTCTTTAACATTGATAGGAACGCATTCCCCTGTGGCTCTGGAAAGTGACCCGGGGCCCCGACTACCTTGAAATCGCCCCTTTGTCCCGGCAAGGCTCGAAAGAATCCTGGGGGTCCTCGTAAAGACGGGGGTCCTGACGCGCGAACAAACCGGGTTTTGCAGGCCTCCCCGGCCTAAACCCAGAAATAGTCCAGGGCCCTGCCGTAACTCCAGAAAAAATGAGACTTTTCCCCCAAAAACGAGATGAGGCCCAATTTTCCCCGGCATCAGAGCAAATTTCCGGATCCCCATTAAAAAATGTAAGGACATCGACTTGCTTGATGGATCTCGAGCGCCCAAGAATACGGTCACAATCTAGAGAGACCCTGGACCCCCCACAGCGAAGAAGCTCCATGACCCCAAAAAACCCAGATAGGCCGATGCCCGCATTTACTCCACAGCCCTCCGCCTCCCCCCACCAAACACGACCATGGCTTGCTTCCCCTTTGGTAACCGAGATTCTCCAGAACACCCCCGAAATCTAGAGGAACAGCAATTCAAGAGCAACACAGGGAAAGCCCCATACTCCAAAATTCAAAGAGAACTGATTCCCCGGCTTAGACTCAAGACAATGCCAAAATTCCACAATCCCCAAGAGGAGGGTTCTTTGCAATAATAGTGGGGGGCACCCTGGTTTCCTGCTTCAAAAGAAATAACACCGAGAAAGCCCGACTTAAAGGAGGCGGATTTCCTTTTTGTGGCTTGAATACAGGCCCGTCTTTCATCTACAAGATGAAAGGGATTCTGAAACCACGTGGGAAACCCCAGCGAAACCCCAATCCCTATTCATTTCTAGGAAAGCTCACTCCTTTGAAAGTCGAGGGACGCGAAGTACCGCTTTTAAAATGGCACCTACTCCCCTTTTAACTTGATAGGAATCCCAAAATCCCTATGGCACTAGAAAGGGACACGGGTTCCCCCGACCTCCCTAAGAAAGGGTTTCCCTTTTTCCCCGACAAAAATCGAAGAAATTCCCGAGGTGTTCCTTTATTTAACAGGAACCGACGACTGAACAAACACAGTTTTGAAGGGCCTGCCCACCGTAGCGGGAAAAACCCCATTTTTCCCCCCTCAACTCAAAAAAAAACCCTGAGACCTGCCTTAAACAAAATAGGCCGATTCCCCACAGTGCATGCAGACCAATTCCGTGATCGCCACAAACATGTAAGGCCCCTCTACTTTCTTATGGGTCTCGAAACAGTCCCCAAGAACACGGTCAAAGTCTAAGGAACCCTTGGACACCCCCCAACACGAAGGAGACAGACCCCAAACAACTCGAGATGGGCCTAATCCCCTGCTTTTACTCCAAGCCCTCCCCCATTCCCAATTAAACGACCAGTGGGCTTGACTTCTTTTGGGAACTCCAGAGATTCCCCCGAGATCACCGGCCTGTGTAGAGGGAAACCAAATTAGAACACAAGGTGGGAAAGCCCGTGTACCCCAAATCGCTCGAGATAGAGGCGATTCCCCTGGATTAGACTCAAGACATACGCCAACTTTCCCCAACTCCTCAAGGAGGCTTCTCTTTGCAAGGGAAAGTTGGGGGACCCGATTTGCTGCCTAAGTAAATACACCGAGAAGGGGCCCGACGGGAAAGGGGGCCGGATTTTCTTGCGTGGTTGAATACGGCTCGTCTTTCATCCACAAAATGTGGGATGAAATCACCCCGTGTAGACCCTAAAAACAGCCCTAGAGTCCCCCCATTTCGAGGAAAGCCTCAACCCTTGATCCCCCGAGAGGCAGTGGATTCATGCTTCAAAAAAGTGATGAGCCCGAATCCTCATAACATTTATAGGGAAACCCAAAAGCCCGGGCTTGGAAAGGGAACGAGATTCCGGCCTCACCTCGAAAACGTCCTTTTTCCCCGACAAGCCGAAGGATACTTCAATTCGTCAACTAGACAGGGGCCTGACGTCGCTGAGCAAAAACCCTTTTTGGGCCATCCCCCCCGTAACTGGAGTTTATACCCCAGGTCCTGCCGCAGCTCGAGAAAAACCATGGGGCTTCCCCCCACGTGAGATGAGGGACATTCCCCGCATTGAATGCAAGCAATTCCTGATCTCCCCAAAGTAAGGAGCCTCGATTCTTTAGGACTCGAAACAGTCACTTTAGCAGGTCACATGTTGGAGGGACACTGGGAAATCACCCCACAACCAAAGGAGTTCCCTGTACTCCAAATCAAAGAATAGCCCGATTCCCCCACTGATTTCCCGCCACCCCTGTACCCCACCCAAAACCCACCCTGGCTTGACTTCCCTTTGGGAAATCCCGAATTTCCCCCGAAATACCGTCCCAAGTCTAGGGGAACACCAAGTTCATCAGAGCAACTCAAAGGGAAAGCCCCCCGGGACACCAAACCGTCTCAAGTCAGAGTTGATTCCCTGGCTTTAAATTAACCATTCAATTTCCCCCGACCCCAGGGGGAGTTTTTTCTCAGCAATTGGTATTTTGGGTGGCACCCGAGTTGCAGGCTCACGTGGGAAAATAAACCCAGAACCCCGGCCGAAAGGGGGCCGGGCTTTTTTGCAGTGGTTGAATACAGGAAATCTTTCACCTCATCTGAAGGGATGCTGAAACCCCTGTGGGGACCCCGGAGAAAGCCCCAGGTCCCCCTCCAAATCGAGGGGAACCCCAATCCCCTTTGGCACCTCAACAGGCACGAGATCTCACTGATTCAAGATTGAAGATGCTGACCCCTCTTGAACATTGATAAATCCCCATTCCCCGGGTACTGGGAAAGGGGGCCCGATCACCCCTCAACTGGGGAGGGGGTCCTTTTGCCTTCCAATGTCAAAGAGATTTTTGGGTGTCCTCGTAAAAAAAGGAGTCCGCGTCATGAAAAAGCCGAGTTAAAGGGCCCTCCCCGCCGTAACTGTGAATAACTCCAGGCCACACCCCAACCCAAAAAAACCAGAGATTCCCCCCCGAAGTGAATAAGTCCCTTTCCCTGCATTTCAGCAGAGCAATTCCCTTATCCCCCAAAACTTGTAAGGAGCATCGACTTCTGATAGATATCGAAAGTCCCCAAAAAAACAGTTACAAGTCTAAGGCACCCCGAGGTCACCCCCGCAAAGCTAAGGTGTTCCAGTACCCTAAATCACCCCGAGATGAGGCCCGTTGCCCTGAATTTACCCCGACCTTCCCCCTCCCGTCAAAAAATAACCAGGGTTGACTTCCTTGGGGAACTCCAAAGACTCCAGGAGAAGAACCCCAAATCTTGAGGGAAAACCAAATTCCACAAAACCGAGGAATGCCCTGTACCCCAAAACGTCTAAGTGAGAGCTGATTCCCGGTTAGACCAAAACTATGCCAGCTTCCTCAAGGGCCCCCAAAAGGTGGGTTCTCTCAGCAATGTTATTTGGGGGGCACCCTGAGTTTGCTGCCTCAAGTGGAATATACACCGAGCACCCTACAGAAAGGAGGCCGGATTTCCCTTTCAGTGTTTTTGAATCGGCTGTTTTCATCTCACATGATGGGGATGTCTGAATCCCCTTGGGCCTAGGAAACACTACTTCCCACATCATTTTCCCAAAGGAAAGCCCCACATCCATTTGAAAACCCCGAGGAGAACGCGGAGTTACTCCCTCAAAATGTGACGAGGGCCCACCCTTTGAAAACTGATGGGGAAGCGAATATCACGGGGCTACGGAAAGGGCATGGGCTCCCCACTCACCTTGAACTCCCCTTTGCCCGCCAAGGGTCGAAAGACTTGATGTGTTCCTCGTAACTAGACAGGGGTTCTCACGTCGCAAACAAACACAAATTTGCAGGGCCACCCGGGCCTTTAAATCGAGATTTTACCCCAGGGCCCCGCCGCAAATCGACAAAAACCAAGAACTTCCCCCCTAAAGCGAATGAGGCCCGAACCCCTGCCCTTTCAATGCAGAGCATTCCGTGACCCCATTAAACATGAAAGGGCATGACTTCCTTGAGGGTCCGAGACAGTCCCCAAAAACGGTAACAAGTCTAGAGAGACCCTGAGGTTTACCCAGCAACACAAAGAAGCTCCTGTCTGAAAATCAACCAGATGAGGCCCATTCCCCCTGCCGACTCCCACCATCCGCCGTTTTCCCACAAACCGACCAGTGGCTTGTCTTCCTTTAGGCAACTGCAAGATTCCCCAAGAACACCCTCCGAAAACTAAGGAAAAGCAAATTCATCAGAGCAACTCGAGGAATGCTACGTGTACTCCAAAAAAGTCTCAAGATGAGACTGATTTCCTGGTTAGACTCAAGAATATGCCAAAAATTCACAAGCCCACTAAAAACGAGGGTTCTCTTAGCAAAAATATGTGGGAGGCACCCGGTTTGCTGCTTCAAGAGCAAATACACCGGAACCCTAATGAAAGGAGGGGGTTTTCTTTCTTGCTTGAAACAGGCTCGTCTTTCATTGAAAGATGAAGGGATTCGAATCCCAGTGGGGCCCCACAAAAACCCTTAAACCCCATCTCATTTGTGGGAAAGTCTCACAACCCTTTTTCAAATCAAGAGGTAGCGGAGTACACTGATTGAAAATGTGGGGGTGCCTGACCCCCCTTGAAATTTTATGGGAAATTCCAAAAATCCCCCGGCTACTAAAAGGGGCCCCTTTTCTCCGGGGCACCCGAGGGGTTCCTTATGCCCTGACAAGAATGGGAAAAAAATTCCTGTTGTTCCCTTTTATTTTGCAGGGAAACCTGACGTAGCTAACAAAAACGATTTTGCAGCCACCTCCTTAAAACCAGAAAAACCCCGGTCCCCTCGCAACCCAGAAAAAAAATAGACTTCCCCCGAAGCGAGAGGGCCCCCAAAATTTCCCTGCCTTGCATCAGAGAAATTCCTTTATTCCCATTAAACAGGGAAGGGCATCGTTGTTGTATCTCGAGACGCCCCAAAATATGGCACAATCTAGAAGACGGTGAGGTCACCCGCACAGCGAAGAACTCATGACCCCCAAATAAACTCGAGATGAGCCCCATTTCCCCGCATTCACTCCACAGCCATCCGCCTTCCTCACCAAAAACGACATGGGTTTGACTTCCTTTAGGAACGCAGAGATTCCCCCAGAAACCCCTCCGAAATCTAGAGGAACAAAAGTTCACAGGCAATCGTGGAATGCCCCGGTACCCAAAAAATCCAAATGAGAGCTGATACCCTGGTTTGTCAAGACATATCCAAAATTCCCAACCCCCCAAAAGGGGCTTCTCTTACAAAAGTAGGGGAGGGACCCTGAGTTTGCTGCTTCAAGAGAAATATCACCGAGAACCCTGACTTGAAAGGAGGGCCCGGGTTTCCCTTTTTTGGCTTTAATACAGGGTCGTTTTTCATCTGCCAAAAAAAGGGATGTTGAAACCCCTGGAGACCCTAGCAAAGCCCTATCCCCATCTTTATTTTACGGAAAGTTCCAACCCTTTTCAAGTCGGAGGTACGGGGAGAAAACTGCTTGAAAAGTGAGGATGTCTGACCCCCTTTAACTGATAGGAATCCCAATTACCTATCGCACTAGAAAGGGACACTGGCCCCCGACCCCCCACGGGAAGCGACCCCTTTGCCTGACAAAAATCGAAGAAATTCCTGAGAGTTTCCCCGACTTAGACGGGAAACCTGACAGCTAACAAACACGGTTTGGAAGGGCCATGCCCCCCCGTACTGGTGAATATACCCCCCGTTCCCCCCTCAACCAAGAAAAACCTGAGACCTCCCCGTAACAAATGAGGCCCACCCAGCGTGCTAGACCAAATTCCCTGATCGCCCTCAAAAATGTAAAGGGGCCCCCTTTTTTGCTTGAGGATTGAAACTCCCCCAAACACGGTCAAAGTCTAAGGGAAACCCTTTGGTCACCCCCCAAACAGAAGGCGATCCATGTACCCCCAACAACTCGAGATGAGCCCCAATCCCCCGCTTTCACCCCAACCACCCCCCTTCCCAAACAAAACGACCAGGCTTGACTTCCTTTAGGAACTCCAGAGATTCCCGAATCACCCGGCCCCCTCAGGAACACGAAGTTAAACAGCAATGCTGGAAAGCTCCGTGTACACCAAATCGTCCGAGAGAGAGCTGATTCCTGGATTAGACTCAAGGATAGCCAACTTTCCACAAGCCCCTCAAGAGGAGGGTTCTCTTGCCATAGGAGTTGGAGGGACCATGAGTTTTTCTGCCTCAAGTGGAATTTTACACCCAGAAGGCCTGATGGAAAGGGGCCGGATTCCTGCGTGGCTGAATAAAGGCTTTTCTTTTTCTCACAAAATGGGGGGATGTCTAACCCCCGTGTAGACCCTAAAAAGCCGTATAGTCCCCCCTCATTTCAACGGGAAACCTCCCCCCTTTGACCCTCGAGGGCACGCGGATTCACGCTTCAAAATGTGATGCCTGATCCTCATAAACATTGATAGGAATCCCAAAAGCCCGGGTACTGAAAGGGGCCCTAGATTCCGGCCTCACCTCAAAAGCGTCCTTTTGCCCTGACAAGCCCGAAAGATACCTCAGTTTCCCTCGTAACTAGAAGGTCCGGGACGTCGCTGAAAAACACGATTTTTAAGGGCCCTCCCCCCCGTAAACGGGATTATAAACCAGGCCATCCCAACTCGAAAACCATGGGGCTTTTCCCCCCGTGTGACATGAGGCACGATTCCCTGCATTGAAGCAGAGCAAATTTCCCTGATCCCCAAAACATGTAAGGGCCTCGACTTGCTTGTGGTCCAAAAATCCCGAACATGGTCCAAATGTCGGGGGGACACTGAAGTACCCCAGAAACTCGAAGGAGCTCCATGTACTCCAAATCAACTCAGAGAGGCCCCATTCCCCCGCACTGACTCCAGCCATCTCCCGTACCCCAGCAAAGACGACCAGTGGTTTATTTCCCTTTGGGGAAAACCAGAATTCCCCCAGAATCCGTCCCATGTTAGAGGAACCCAAATTCATCGAGCAACTCAAGGAAGCCCCGTGTACACAAACCGCTCAAGATCGAGTGATTTCAGGCTTAGACTTTAAACCCCTAGTCAAATTCCCACAAGACCCTCAGGGATTTTTTTCTCAGCAAATTTGGGATTTGGGGGGCACCCTGAATTTGTAGCCTCCTGAATATAACCGAAAGCCCGACTCGAAGGAGGCCCCGGGCTTTTTGCAGTGGCTTGAATCAGGACGCTTTCACCTCACAGAAGAAGGAGTCGAACCCCTGTGGGGACCCTGAGAAAGCCCTACGTTCCCATCTCAAATCGGGGGAATGCCCCATATCCCTTGGACACCCGACAGGCACGCGATCACACTGCTTCAAGATGTGAAAATTCTGACTCCTCTTGAAAATTTTGGAATCCCGTTCCTGCGGGACTGGGAAAGGGGGCCTGAGTCTCCCGGCTAACTGGGGGAGGGTCCTTTTGCCTTTCCAAATTTTAAAGGGGATTCCTGAGGTTTTCCCTCGTAAATAAACTGAAGCCCGAGGTCGCAGAACAACCGAGTTTTAAAGGGCCCTCCCCGCCGTAACTCGTGAATAACTCCAGGTTTCCCCACCCAACCCCAAGAAAAACCATGAAATCCCCCTCGAAGTGAGATAAGGTCCGATTGCCCTGCATTTCATGCAGAGCAAATTTCCCTTTCCCCATCAACTTGTAAGGACATCGACTTCATGAAAATATCAGAAATCCCCAAAAAACGTTACAATTAGGGCACCCGATCCCTCAGCAAAGCTAAGGGGGTCCATGTATCCTAAATCACGAGAAATGAGGCCCGATTCCCCCGAATTGACTCCCGATCCTTCCCCCAATTTACCCCAAACATAACCAGGGTTTACTTCCCTTTGGGAACTCCAAAACTCCAGGGGGAACAAAATCCCAAAAATCTTGAACACCAAGTTAGCACCCGCAAATCGGGAATGTCCGATACCCCCAAAACGTCTGAGAGAAACTGTTCCCCGGCTTGACCAAGATAAAGTCGCTTCCACAAGGCCCCCAAGAGGGGCTTCCTCAGAATAGTTATTTGGGGCACCCTGAATTTGCTGCCTCAAATGGAATATACACGACAGCCCTGACAAAAAGGAGGCCGGATTTCCGCATGGTTAGAAAACAGGCTCATCTTTCATCTCACATGGTAAGGGGTGCTGAATCCCCTGGGGAAACCAAGAGAAAACACTACCCTTTCCCACCTCATTTCCAAGGAAAGCCCAATCCATTGACCCCTCGAGGGCACGGGGAGTTCACTTTTTTCAAAAAAATGAAAGAGGCCGGGAACCTCTTGAACACTGATGGGGAAAAACGCAATATCAGGGTACTGGAAAGGGACACTGGGGCCCCGAACCCCCTTTAGAAGCCCCATTTGCCCTGCCCAAGTCAAGAACTCCTGATATTCCCCGTAACTAGACAGGATTTTTTTACGTCACAGAACAAAACCCCAGTTTGCAGGGCCATTCCGGGGTTTTAAGTCGAGATTTTAAACCCCGGGCCCCCCGAAACTCGGAAAAAACTTGAGACTTTTTCCCAAAAGCAAGATAGGGCCCCAATCCCTACCTTTCAAAAGCAGGGGTTCGTGATCCCCATTAACATGAAAGGACATCAACTTCATTTATGGACTCGAAACAGTCCCCAAGAATACGGTAACAAGTTGAAGACCCCAGGCCCCCAGCAACCAAGAAACTCCCTTACTGAAATCAACTAATGAGGGCCCCTTTCCCCTGCACTGACTCCCCAGCCATACCCCGTTCCCCCCGCAAAAAACATGGTTGACTTTCTCTAGGAAAAACCAGAGATTCCCCGAAACACCCTCCCAATTTGAGGACACCAAATTATCAAGCACTCAAGGAATGCCCCGGTACTCCAAATCGTCTTAAAATCAGAGCTTATTTCCCCGGCTTAGACTTAAGCCATTTTGTCAACTTCCCACAAACCCCCAGGGGAGTTTTCTCTCCGCAATGGGAAATTTGGGGGATACCTGAGATTGCAGCTCACGTGGAATATACACCGAGAAGCCCTTTCCAAAAGGGGCCGGCTTTTTTGCAGTGGTTAAACAGGTGTCTTTCACCTAGAGAAGAAGGGGTTTGAATCCCCCGTGGAGACCCTGGAAAGCCCTAGGTCCCTGCTCATTTCGAGGAATGCCTCATACCCTTTGGGAAACCCCGACAGGAGCGAGTCACTGCTTCAAGATGTGAAGATGTCTGACTCCCCCTTTACATTGATAGGGAAACCCAATATCCCGCAGCTACTGGGAAAGGGGCCCTGAGTCCCCCCGTTCACCCGGAGAGGGGTCCCCTTTTTCCCTGCTAAATGTCAAAGAATTTATGAGGTGTTTTCCCCCGTAACTAAACTGGATCCTGACACGCTGAAAAAACCCGGGTTTTGAAGGCCACCCCACCCAACTCTTTTAAAATACTTTAGGTCCACACCCTTTAACCCAAGAAAAACCGAATATTTCCCCCCGAAGCGAGTAAGGTCCTTGCCCCGCATTTCATGCGACAATTCCGTTATCCCATGAAACTTGCAGGAGCATCGCTTGCATGATAGATCCAAAAAAGCCTCAAGAAAACATTCAAGTTTAGAGGCACCCTAGGGCACCGCAGCAAAATAAGCCCTCCAGTACCCAAATACCAAAAGATGAGGCCCGGGTCCCGAATTGCTCCCGACCTCCCCTGTCCCATCAAAAACCCAAAAGTGGCTTGACTTCCTTAGCAACTCCAAGACCCAGGAGAAAAACCTCCCAAATCTTTAAGGAAAACCAAGTTCAGCACGAAAATCGAGAATCTCCGTGTACCCAAATTACTTGAGGTTAGATGTTTCCGGCTTAGACCCAAAGGGGCGTAGCCAGCTTTCCACAAGCCCCCCCCCTGAGGAGGCTTCTCTCAGTATAGTATTTTGGGGGGCACCCTGAGTATGCTGCCTCAATGGAAATACACCGAGCACCCTGACACGAAAGGAGGCCCGGGTTTCCTTCCTGGTTAGAAACAGGCTCTTTTTTCATCTCACAGGGTGAAGGGATGCTGAATCCCTGTGGAAAAACCCCAAAAAAGCAGTACATTCCCACATCATTTCCCAAAGGAAAAACCTACATCCCTTTGACACCCCGAGAGGCACGTGAGTTCAATGCTTCAAAAATGTGCAGGCCTGACTCCCCTTTAAAAACTGAAGGGAAGCGCAATATCACGTGGACTGGAAAGGGGCACTGGGTCTCCATCACCCCGAGAACGCCCCTTTGCCCTGCCAAGGACGGAAAAGATCCTGAGGTGTCCCCCGAAATAAGGGGTTCTGACGTCGCAGAACAAACACGATTTTTGAGGGGGATCCCGGCCTTAACCGAGAAATACCCCGGGCCCCACCCCAACTCGAGAAAAAAAAAATAGACTTTTCCTAAAAACACAGAGGCCCCAACCCCCGCCTTGCATGCAAGGGAATTCCTGATCACCCTTTAAAAATGTGGGGATCGACTTGCTTATTTGGTCTCAACAGTCCCAAGAATACGGGCACAAGTCTAGGAGACCGAGGGGCACCCCGCAAAGCAGAAGCTTTGTCCCCCAAAACAAATCGAGATGGGCCTGATGCCCCCATTACTCCACAGCCTTCCGTTCCCCAACAAAAACACCGTGGTTGACTTCCGTAGGCAATGAAAGATTTTCCCGAAATTACCGTCAAAAACTAGAGAAACGCAATTCTCAGGCAACCGAGGAAATACCCCCTGTACCCAAAAAGGTCTCAAGTGAGAGCTGATTCCCCGGCTTAACACAGCCATATGCCAAAAATTTCCCACGCCCACCGAGGAGGCTTCCTTTGCAATAATATGTATGAGGGACACTGATTTTCTGCTTCAAAAGAAAATACACCGAGAAACCCTGATTGAAAAGGGGGCCGTATTTCCCTTTTTGTGGCTGAATACAGGCTCGTTTTTTTATCTCACAAAAAGAAGGGATGTTGAAACCCAGTGGAGACCCTAGCGAAAGCCCCAATCGCCATCTCATTTCTACGGGAAAGCTCACAAGAAATTAAACGCGGGGAACTCTTTTTAAAAAAAGGAAAGCCTAAATTTCTTTAATTTTGAAGGATCCCAAAATCCTAGGTACAGAAAAAACCTGGTTTTCCCCCCACCTCGGGAAACTTCCCCCAACGAACAAAAAACCCTTTTTCCCAAAAGCAAACCTATTTCCAACAAACCAACCACCCCCCGAAAACCAAAACCCCCCCCCCGCTAAAAAAAAAAAAACCCCCCCCCCTAACGATACCCATTTCCGCACAGGGGACAATTTTACGCCCCAAAATTTTAAAAGGGGCCCACTTAAAAATTTATCTAAAAACCCCATAAACCACAATTTTAAAAAACCCAGGGCCCCCAAAAACCCAAAGTCCCCCCAAACAACCCCCAACCCAACCCCCTTTCCCCCCCAGACCACCCCCCCAATCAAACAGCCAGGGGGTTTTTTTTTACAAACCCCCAAGACCCAGAAACCTCCAAGAGAGAACCCAACAAAACAATGGTAACCCCCCCTGAAACCCAAACCCCCTTAAAAAGGGGATTCCTATTTAACCAGACAAGCCAACCCACAAGCCCTTTAAAAAAGCCTCCCAACCTAAGTTAGGGACCGGTTTCCGTCAAGGAAAAACCGAAACCCCCCCAATAAAAGGGCCCCCCCCCCTTCAGGGCGATACGGCTCGCTTTTTCCCAAAATGGGCGTTTAACCCCCCTAACCCTAAAAAACCTAAAACCCCCCCCCTTTCCCACCCAAGCCTCCCCTTTGACCTTAGGCCCGGGCATCTCAAAAATGAGTCCGACTCTTCAGAACATTGATGGGTCCCAATCCCCGGGTCTGGGAAAGGGGCCCGGGGGGCCGCCCACCCAGAACTCCCCTTTTTCCGACAAAATCGAAGGAAAACCTGAGGGGCCTGTAAATAGACCGGGTCCCAATGCGAACAAAAACGGTTTTGAAGGCCACCTCCCTAACTCGGAATATACCCCATCCCCCGGCAACCGAAAAAAACCCCGGCCTTTCCCCTCAAAACAGTGAGGCCCATTCCCCTGCATTTCCCAAACATTCGTGACCCATAAACATTAAGGCCCCCACTTCTTATTTCCGAGACGTCCCCAAGAAAACGTCACAAATCTAGAGGGACCCTAGGTCACCCCACCCGAAAATTTCCCTTACCCAAATTTAATCGAGATTGGCCCCCCCCCGCTTAATCCGACCACCCTTCCAAAAACCGCCCGGGCTTTATTTCCTTTAGGCAAACCCCGGGTTCCCAGAAACCGCCAATTTAGAGGAAACCCAAATTCGACAGCAATCGGGCCTCCGTGTACCCCCAAATCCTGAGATGAAGCTGATTCCTGGTTAGACCAGACTAGCCCAAATTCACAAGCCCTCAAGGAGGCTTTCTTAGCAAGGTAGTGGAAAGGGCCGAATTTTCTGCCCCAAGTGGAAAATAAACCGAAAGCCCCGTGAAAGGAGGCCGAATCCTGGGGATGCTTGAATCCGGCTTTTTTTTATTCACAAATGAAGGGGTTAACCCCGTGGAGACCCTAAGAAAGCCCTAAATTCCCCCCCCCTTTCGCGGAAAGCCTCACATCCTTTGACCTTTGAGGGCACGCGGGTTCACTTCTTCAAAATGACATGTGAACCCCCTTTATATGTGGGGAACCCCAAACCCTGTGCCTACTGGGGGGGACTTGGTTCCCGCCTTAAACGAGAAGGCCTTTCCTAACCTTTAAAGTTCCTAAGGGCCCTTAACTAGACCGGATCAAACTTCCCCGAACAAACACAGTTTTGAAGGGGTCCCGCCTAACTCGGAAAAACCCCAGGGCCCCGCCAACTCAGAAAAAACCCTGAGCTCCCCCCCCAAAACAGATGGGGCCCATTCCCCGCATTTCTGAGAGCAATTCTTGATTTCCCCCAAATTAAGGGCCTGACTTCTTGATGGATCTCGGGGACCCCCAAAAAAACACTGTCCAAGTTAGAGGGGCCCTGAGGTCACCCCACATGGAGAACGAGTTCCATGCACCCCAAATCAACTCGAGATGAGGCCAAATTCCCTGGCTTCACCACCAGAGTCATCACCCGTTCGCCATCAAAACACGACCAGTTTGCTTGAATTTCTTTAGGCAACCCCAGAGATTCAATGAGAACACCGTCCCGACCCTTTAGAGGAACGCCAAGTTCAGCAAGCAACTCGGGGAAAATCCTCCGTGTTCCTAATGTCTCTAAATGAGAGCGGATTCACTGGCTTCGACTCAAGACTATTCCAATTTTCCCAAATAAGCACCTAAACAGGGGGCTTCTCTCAGCAATAGGTATATGGGAGGGACCATGAATTTGCTGCCTCAAAGGGAAATAAAACCGAGAAGCCTTCACTGACAGGAGCCACATTTTTTTCCTGTGCTTGAAAAAAGGCTCATCTTTCATCTCACAAGATGCGGGATGTCTGAAGCCTATGTGGAAGCCCTATTGAACACCCTAGGTCCCTGCTTCATTTGACGGAATGACTCACATCCCTTTGACAACTCTAAGGCACGCGGGGTTCACCATCTTCAAAACGTGACGATGCCTGAGTGCCCTTTACCAAAGATAGGAATCCCAATATCCCCGTGGGTAAAGGAAATGGATGCTGGGTCACCCGCCTCACCTCGAGAAGTATCCCTTTTTCCCTGCCAAACCTTGATGAGTTCCTGAGGTGTCCCTAGTATCTAGAAAGGAGTCCTGAGGTCGCTGAACAAAAACGAGTTTTGAAGGCCATCCCCACCGTAACTCGAGAATATTTCCACAGGTCCCCCGCCGCAACTCGAGAAAAACAATGAGACATCCCCCTCGAAGCGAGATGAGGCCCGATTCCCATGCATTGCAGCAGAGAAATTTCGTGATCCCCAAAAAACATAAGGGTCCTCGACTTGTTTTATGTATCTCGAACAGTCCCAAGAACACTGTCACAAGTCTAGAGGACCATAGGTCATCCCATCAGCGCCCCCAAGACCTCCATGTACCCCAAATTAAATCGAGATGGGCCCGTCTCCCCTGCATTGAATCCAGAGCAATCACCGTTCTCAAGAAAACACGGCCCAGGGCTTGATTTCCCTTAGGCAACTCCAGAAATTACCGAGAACACCGTCCCCAAATCAGAGGAATACCAAGTTCAGCACAGCAACTCGAGGGTGCTCCCTTACCCCCCAAATCATCTCGAGATGAAGGGTGTTCCCTGGCTTAACCAAAACGTATGCAACGTTCTACAAGCACCTCAAAGCAGGGTTCTCCAGCAATATATGTGAGAAGCCCTGAATTTGCTGCCTCAAGTGGAATATAAACCCATAAGACCCCGACTCGAAAGGCGGCCGGGCATCCCGGGAGTGTCTTGAATACGGCTCGTCTTTTAGTCACAAGATAAGGGGTTCTCAATCCCCGTGGGGACCCTAGAGAAACCCTAAAT
>JAJLRB010002245.1:0-28026 GCA_020976825.1 Odocoileus hemionus
GACACAGACAGAGTACAAGTGTGCGTGTGTGCACGGTAACTAACTAGTGAATATGTATTGTATATTACAATGGATATTGATGTCATATTTATATAGCGCAAGTGTTCTCATATGAGTACACTGGTTCGTGATATTCAATCAATACAGTGGGCGATCGTTCATTGACCAGGAAGATTTTACTGTGGGTATGGATGTCAAATATATTGTGCCGCTTGATGCCTTAGATAAATGGCGATGGTTTGATCGTTCGTAATGTGAGGATATTGTGATGGTATTACAACAGGGCAAAGTTTGCTGCAAACTAAGCGCATTATTTGTGAATGGTCATAATTATCAGGAGTAGGTGTGTGACGTCGTGTCAATTAGCAGTCGATGTGTGATGATGACAAGAATTATTTGCTGTAGCATGTCTTCCATTGTACAGGGTATATTTGACCCTGACACATACTGGATGTAGGTTTCATAAACATAGATGTTTTGTGAGACGTTCATAAGTACATTGCTCGTTGTAGAAGACTTCAGGAGTAGATGTGATAGAGTTATAGTGAATGTTGAGTGCAATGACTGATGTCACACATATGTGGGTGTAGACTAGTCCTCTGTTACATAAAATTTAAGGTGTAGTTAATTAGTGGAGATGGTTTTGACTGGCAAAGATACAGTGGTGTTCTTGCTGTCTCATATAGTGGGTGTGACGTCATGTCTGAAGTGGATTGTGACATCATAAATACTGTGTTTTGCTGCTTATAAAGGCATGTGATGCCATCTACAGTGCAATGATAATCCATACATAGGCCGAGTGTGGTGTCAGTTTTGAACACCACAGAGGTTTGGTGATGTTATACAGATTTGGGTGTGTGTTGATGTACATATATAGTGCATAGGATGTTCATCCAGAGCTATACTGGATGTGAGTATATCATATATATATATAGGTTGTGATATATCATCGATAGACTAGGGTGTGACGACACAGATCCAGTTGATGTGATGTCAAATATAGTGGAAGTGTGATGTCATAAATAAAGTGTTGTGATGATGGCGTTAAAGAGTGGATGTGATATCATAGGTATTCTTATTACAAGATTTCATACATATAGTGGAGGTGATGTCATACATACACTGGGTTTGATAAAATTGATACATTTGCTGTGATGACACAGTTACAGTCGTTTTGTGAGGTCAGATATGGTGTCTGTTCTGTGAAGTACACAAATGGTTCTGTTCTCATAACACTGTGTGTGATGCTATATAAAGTAGATAAGTTCGTAAAGGTAGAGTGTGTGATGTCATAGATAGAGTCATTTTATGATGTCACGTATATAGTGACTGTGATATCATATGTTTTTAGTAGATGAATGAAATGTCATATCGTATACAATGCGTGTGATATCATGAATACTTCAGTGAAATGTGATGTCATAAATACTGAGGATTGTGGTCATAGAGTGTGTGATTGATGATGTCATGTTTGTAGTGCATATGATGGCATACATATGCCACCTGTGATCTCTTACATAGTTGGTGTGAAGGCGTCGACAAAGTGGGTTGTGGATGACATATAGATGGATGTGATGGGCAGTTAGATCGGGTTTCAAGACAGACATAGAGCTTGTGTAGTCATACACACAGTGTGGGGTGAGAACGTATATAGTGGATATGATGTCCTAAACGTAGTATGTGCCATGACATCGGGTACAGTCGTGTTAGTGTTCCCATTCATATACCAAGTGCTGATGATATTTTTACTGAGTATGTATTGTCTAAAGCATAAGTAGGTGTCTTGTCATAATTACAGTGGCTGTGATGTCACAAGTAGAGTGTCTGTATGATGGCATATACAGTGGTTGTGGTGTCATGAATCGATTGCATGTGTTGCCATGAATACAGACTTGTGATGTCATAAAGAGAGTTCGGTGATAGGTCACAAATTATTCACAGGATGTCATACATAGAGTGGGTTGTTTGATATCACACATAATGCTGGGTGTGGTATAATCAATATACTCAGTAATGACCCAGGTACAGGGATGCGATATCAGATATACTGGGTTAATGACATGAGAACAGTGGTGTGATGTCATAGAGTGGTGTGATTGTCAATACAGAGTGTGATGTGATGTCATATGTAGTTCATAAGTTGTCATAGACTTTGTGGCTGTGGTATCATACATACAATGACGGGGGTTATATGATCGATAATCTTGTGTGAGATGACACAGGTACAGTGGATGTGCTGTCAGATATAAAGGGTGTGAATGTGATAAAAAGAGATTTGATGTCACGCATAGAGTGAATTTATGTCACTCAGCGTGGGTGTGATGTCATATATACTGCATATTGTTCGATACATATAGTATGTGTGGTGTCCTACATACAGTGTGTGTTTATAACATTGATAGAGTGGGTGTCATCACACTGATAACAGATTATGGAGTTTTATGCTGTCAGATAGAGTGGTTGTATTGTCTTTACACCACGGTGTGTTTCATGTCAAATATAGTGGATATGAATTCAGAACCATAGTGGATGTGATGGGGACAGATGGAGTGGCTGTGATGTCACTGATAGAGGGGGATGAGATGTCATAAACCGTCGTGGGATGTGATGTCATATAGAGGGGATCTGATGTCAAGAAATGCAAGTATTTGTGATGTCATCAATACAGATCATTGATATCATCAATAGTGCGAATGTGATGTCATGTAGAATGTGTATGATGTCATGATTGTGTTGCCCTGTCATGACTTACATACTTGTTTGTGATGTCATCGACACAGAGGTACATCGATACAAACATGTGTGTCATCTGTGTGATGGCACAAATACAGATTGCAGTGATGTCAAATATAGTGTGTGTAGATGTCAGTGAGTAAGACGTTTGCATTGTCATGAAAGCAGTATGTGTGTGCTATCATATATATTTGGTAATGATGTCATAAATATACTAGCTGTGATGACCATACATATAGGCTGTGATGTCATAATGTGCCAAAAGCAATGGGGACATGCGTGACTGCAATGGTGTGAAGTCATATAGAGTGGATGGGGGGGGGGGGGGGGGGGGGGGGGGGGGGGGGGGGGGGGGGGGGGGGGGGGGGGGGGGGGGGGGGGGGGGGGGGGGGGGGGGGGGGGGGGGGGGGGGGGGGGGGGGGGGGGGGGGGGGGGGGGGGGGGGGGGGGGGGGGGGGGGGGGGGGGGGGGGGGGGGGGGGGGGGGGGGGGGGGGGGGGGGGGGGGGGGGGGGGGGGGGGGGGGGGGGGGGGGGGGGGGGGGGGGGGGGGGGGGGGGGGGGGGGGGGGGGGGGGGGGGGGGGGGGGGGGGGGGGGGGGGGGGGGGGGGGGGGGGGGGGGGGGGGGGGGGGGGGGGGGGGGGGGGGGGGGGGGGGGGGGGGGGGGGGGGGGGGGGGGGGGGGGGGGGGGGGGGGGGGGGGGGGGGGGGGGGGGGGGGGGGGGGGGGGGGGGGGGGGGGGGGGGGGGGGGGGGGGGGGGGGGGGGGGGGGGGGGGGGGGGGGGGGGGGGGGGGGGGGGGGGGGGGGGGGGGGGGGGGGGGGGGGGGGGGGGGGGGGGGGGGGGGGGGGGGGGGGGGGGGGGGGGGGGGGGGGGGGGGGGGGGGGGGGGGGGGGGGGGGGGGGGGGGGGGGGGGGGGGGGGGGGGGGGGGGGGGGGGGGGGGGGGGGGGGGGGGGGGGGGGGGGGGGGGGGGGGGGGGGGGGGGGGGGGGGGGGGGGGGGGGGGGGGGGGGGGGGGGGGGGGGGGGGGGGGGGGGGGGGGGGGGGGGGGGGGGGGGGGGGGGGGGGGGGGGGGGGGGGGGGGGGGGGGGGGGGGGGGGGGGGGGGGGGGGGGGGGGGGGGGGGGGGGGGGGGGGGGGGGGGGGGGGGGGGGGGGGGGGGGGGGGGGGGGGGGGGGGGGGGGGGGGGGGGGGGGGGGGGGGGGGGGGGGGGGGGGGGGGGGGGGGGGGGGGGGGGGGGGGGGGGGGGGGGGGGGGGGGGGGGGGGGGGGGGGGGGGGGGGGGGGGGGGGGGGGGGGGGGGGGGGGGGGGGGGGGGGGGGGGGGGGGGGGGGGGGGGGGGGGGGGGGGGGGGGGGGGGGGGGGGGGGGGGGGGGGGGGGGGGGGGGGGGGGGGGGGGGGGGGGGGGGGGGGGGGGGGGGGGGGGGGGGGGGGGGGGGGGGGGGGGGGGGGGGGGGGGGGGGGGGGGGGGGGGGGGGGGGGGGGGGGGGGGGGGGGGGGGGGGGGGGGGGGGGGGGGGGGGGGGGGGGGGGGGGGGGGGGGGGGGGGGGGGGGGGGGGGGGGGGGGGGGGGGGGGGGGGGGGGGGGGGGGGGGGGGGGGGGGGGGGGGGGGGGGGGGGGGGGGGGGGGGGGGGGGGGGGGGGGGGGGGGGGGGGGGGGGGGGGGGGGGGGGGGGGGGGGGAAAAAAAAAAAAAAAAAAAAAAAAAAAAAAAAAAAAAAAAAAAAAAAAAAAAAAAAAAAAAAAAAAAAAAAAAAAAAAAAAAAAAAAAAAAAAAAAAAAAAAAAAAAAAAAAAAAAAAAAAAAAAAAAAAAAAAAAAAAAAAAAAAAAAAAAAAAAAAAAAAAAAAAAAAAAAAAAAAAAAAAAAAAAAAAAAAAAAAAAAAAAAAAAAAAAAAAAAAAAAAAAAAAAAAAAAAAAAAAAAAAAAAAAAAAAAAAAAAAAAAAAAAAAAAAAAAAAAAAAAAAAAAAAAAAAAAAAAAAAAAAAAAAAAAAAAAAAAAAAAAAAAAAAAAAAAAAAAAAAAAAAAAAAAAAAAAAAAAAAAAAAAAAAAAAAAAAAAAAAAAAAAAAAAAAAAAAAAAAAAAAAAAAAAAAAAAAAAAAAAAAAAAAAAAAAAAAAAAAAAAAAAAAAAAAAAAAAAAAAAAAAAAAAAAAAAAAAAAAAAAAAAAAAAAAAAAAAAAAAAAAAAAAAAAAAAAAAAAAAAAAAAAAAAAAAAAAAAAAAAAAAAAAAAAAAAAAAAAAAAAAAAAAAAAAAAAAAAAAAAAAAAAAAAAAAAAAAAAAAAAAAAAAAAAAAAAAAAAAAAAAAAAAAAAAAAAAAAAAAAAAAAAAAAAAAAAAAAAAAAAAAAAAAAAAAAAAAAAAAAAAAAAAAAAAAAAAAAAAAAAAAAAAAAAAAAAAAAAAAAAAAAAAAAAAAAAAAAAAAAAAAAAAAAAAAAAAAAAAAAAAAAAAAAAAAAAAAAAAAAAAAAAAAAAAAAAAAAAAAAAAAAAAAAAAAAAAAAAAAAAAAAAAAAAAAAAAAAAAAAAAAAAAAAAAAAAAAAAAAAAAAAAAAAAAAAAAAAAAAAAAAAAAAAAAAAAAAAAAAAAAAAAAAAAAAAAAAAAAAAAAAAAAAAAAAAAAAAAAAAAAAAAAAAAAAAAAAAAAAAAAAAAAAAAAAAAAAAAAAAAAAAAAAAAAAAAAAAAAAAAAAAAAAAAAAAAAAAAAAAAAAAAAAAAAAAAAAAAAAAAAAAAAAAAAAAAAAAAAAAAAAAAAAAAAAAAAAAAAAAAAAAAAAAAAAAAAAAAAAAAAAAAAAAAAAAAAAAAAAAAAAAAAAAAAAAAAAAAAAAAAAAAAAAAAAAAAAAAAAAAAAAAAAAAAAAAAAAAAAAAAAAAAAAAAAAAAAAAAAAAAAAAAAAAAAAAAAAAAAAAAAAAAAAAAAAAAAAAAAAAAAAAAAAAAAAAAAAAAAAAAAAAAAAAAAAAAAAAAAAAAAAAAAAAAAAAAAAAAAAAAAAAAAAAAAAAAAAAAAAAAAAAAAAAAAAAAAAAAAAAAAAAAAAAAAAAAAAAAAAAAAAAATGGGGTGGATGGGAAAAGATGGAGTGGCTGTGATGTCCCCTTTATATTGGGGATGAGAAAGTCATAAACCGTGGAAAGTGATGGGCTTTTAGGGGGGGGTCTGTGTCAAGAATGCAGCGTTTTGATGTCTCAAAACTGATCATTGATATCATAAAGTCGAAAAGTGAGGGCAGGGAGAAAGTGTATGATGTCATATGTGTCCCTGTCATGCCCTTTCATACTTGTTGTGATTCATCGACAAGAAAGGAATCGGGTAAAACATGTGTGTCAAACTGTTTTGATGGCACAAATTTCAGTGGCATGAAAGTCAAAAAATAGTGTTTGAGATGTCAGGTGTTTAAAGTTTTCATTGTCTGAAAGCAGTATGGTGATATCAATATTTTGGATGATGTCATAAAAAACTAGCTGTGATGTCAACATAAAGGGCCTTTTGATGTCCTAAAGCGTTTTGTCATGCATTCATCCCGAATGTTTCTGTCCCTACATAGGTGTGCGTGATATCGTCCAGAGATGGGGGTGGTAACATTGAACTCTGGGGTTTTAGGGCAAGCATACAGGGATGTAGTCTCAGATACCCAAAGGGGGGATGGCAGATAAAACATTTTTGGTTTTCTGTTTTCATCTTTTTATAGTGTCTGTGTGCCACAAATGCAAAGGAAAGGGCATGCCCCTGACCCGCAATGGTGTGAAAGGGCATATAGAGTGGATGCGGGAAGGGTTTTGGTTTTGCCTAAGATGTCCCTACATAAAATGGGGGTGATGTCCCCAAAGTAAGGGGGCTGGATCCCTCATTAGAGTCTTTTATACACAGGTTTCAATGGATGCAAAGTCAATATATTTGGGGGTGATGCATGAGTTTCAGTGCCCTGCGTTTTCATAAATAATGTGGTGCAAAGTCAAAAAAAATGTGGATGGATGCCTTAAAAAGTGTTTAAGATGGGACGCAAACAGGGGGGGATGTCATTCATAAAAAGGGTGGATAAATGGAAAAAAGTGGGGGTGAGAAAACAGAAGATACAGTGGTTGTGGGAAAAAAAACTAGTGAATATTTATTTTTATACCAAAGGATATTATGTCATCATTATAGCGAAAGAGTTCTCATAGATCACTTGTTGTGATTTCATTTAATACAGTGGATTGATGACAGAGATACTGGGGTTTGAGGTTTAAATTTTAGTGTGGGGAATGCCCTTTGAAAGGTGGTTTGATTTTCGTAAAGTGGGGGATTTTGATGTCTTCCACAGGGCAAAGATGCTTTCCCCATTTAAAATATTTTTGGAAGGGCAAAAAGAGTAGGGGTGAAGTGGTCAAAAAAAGTCGGTGTGAGGGCAAGGTTATTTTTCTGTGATGTCACGTTTACAGGGTATAATTCCCTACATATGGATGTGGTTTCATTTCATAGATGTTGTGAGGGCTTAAGTACAGTAGAGTGAAAACTTAAGGAGGGAATGGATGTTACAGAGTGCAAAAGGGGTTTTTACACTATAGTGGGGGTGATTTTCAATAAAACGTGGGTTTTGTATTATGGAAAAAGGTTTTTTATGGGAAAGATAAAGTGGGGGGGTGCTGTCCAAAGGTGGGTTTTGACGTCATGTCTGAAAATGGGTTTTGCCCTCATAAATTCTGTGTTTTCTGTTATAAAAGGAGTGATGCCATTACAGTGCAAATGATGTCATACAAGGCCCCAGTGTGGGGTCAGCAAACAGAGGGGGGATGTTATACAGATTGGGGGGTGGGTTTCATAAAAAATATGCATAGGATGTCACAGGGTTAAAAACCCGGGGGGGGGAAAAAAAAAAAAAAAAAAAAAAGTGATATCATATAATAAGGTTGTGAATCATCGATAGACTGGGTTTGACGAAAACGATCCCGTTGATGGGGGGTCCAAAAATTGTGGAAGGATGTCAAAAAAAAAGTGGTGTAAAGGCGTAAAGAGTGGATTGATATCATAGGTCCTTTACAAGATTTCATACATAAATGGAGGGGGATGTCCCTAAAAACAAATGGGTTTTATAAAAATTTATTTCATTTGCTGTTTGACACAGTTTACAGTCGTTGTAAGGGGGGCGGGTAGGGGGTCCCGGAAATGCACAATTTGGTTTTTTTCTATAACACTGTTTTGTGATGCATAAAAGAAAAAAATTCGTTTAAGGAAAAGGGGTGGATGTCATAGATAAGTCATTTTTTGATGTCACGTAATAGTGACTGTGAAAATCATATGTATAGATGGAAAAGGTTTAAAATTTTGTAATACAAAAGCGTTTGATATCTTTAATTAAAAAAAGGGGGAATGTGAAAGTAAAATTCCCGAGGATTGGGTCATAGGTGTTGATGAAAGTCATGTGTAGTGAAAAGATGGGGTACAAGCCCCTGTGATCTCTACATAGTTGGTGTGAAAAGGGGTCGCCAAAAATGGGGTTTTGATGACAATTTTAGAGTGGAAAGTGAAAGGCTTTAGATCGGGTTTTTAAAACCCGACATAGAGCTTGGGGTAGTCATACCCCACAGTGGGGTTTTAGAAAAAAAAAATTTTTGTGGATATGATGTCCCCAAACGAAATAAAGTGCCATGGGCTCGGGTGCAGTGTTTGGGTTTCCCCTTCAAAAATTCCCAAATGCGTATATTTTTACTGGGATGGTGTTTTAAAACAAATAAAGGGGTCTTGTCATAATTTCGGGCTGTGATGTCACAAGTAAGTGTTGGATGGCATATACAGTGGTTTTTGGGGTCTTTAATCGATTTTTATGGGGTTGCCATAATTCAGGGCTTGTGATGTCATTTAAAAAGTTGGTGATAGGTCACAAATTATTCACAGGATGTCCAAAAAATAAGGGGTTTTTTTTCACACATAATTTCTGGGTGGATAATAATATACTCAGGAATGACCCAGGGAATGGGATGCAAAAATCAAAATACTGGGTTAAAAGAAATGAGAACAGTGGGTGTGATTTAAAAGAGTGGTGTGGTATCAACAGAGTGGTTTTGATTTCAAATGTAGTCTTTTGTTTTTCATAGACTTTGTGGCTGGGGGGATCATAATACAATGGGGGTTATATGATCGATAATCTGTGTGAGATGACACAGGTACGGGGGTGTGCCCGTCAGATATAAAGGGTTTTTGAAGTGGGGGAAAAAAGGGGATTTGGGTGTTACGCATAGAGTGAATTTATGTCACTCACGTGGGGGTGAGTAATATACCCGCATTTTTTTTCGATACATTAGTAATTGGTTGTCCAAAAATCAGTTTGTGTTTAACCCTGATAGAGTGGGTGTCATCCCCACTGATAAAAGATTATGGAGTTTTGGGTGTAGATGAGTGGTTTTTTTATTTTTCTTTTTCACGGGGTTTATGTCAAATATAGTTATAAAGAAAATTTAGAACCAAAATTTGGGTGTGGGTGGGAAGATTGGGGTGGCTGTGGGTGTCAGTATTGGGGAAGAGATGTCAATTTAAAACCCTGGGGGTTGTCCCTATAGGGGGGAACTGATGCAAGAAGGGAGCGTTTGGAAGTCATCAATTGATCATTGAATCAATTAAAATGCGAATGTGAGGGCATTTTTTTAAAAAAAAATGTGTATGATTCATTGTGTGCCCTTTTATGACTTAAAAACTTTTTTGTGATGTCATCGACACAGAAAGGCCATGATTTAAAAAATGTTGTCATCTGTGTGGTGGCACAAATTTCAGTGGGGATTTAAAGTCAAATAAGTTGGGGTGAGATGTCGGTGGAGAATTTCATTTTCATGAAAACCCGTATGTGGATACAATATTTTGGGATGATGTCATAAAAAATACTAGCTGTGATGTCAACAAAATAGGGCTTTTGGGGTGTCATAAAGCGTTTATTTTTCATGCATTCATCCTGAAAGGCTGTCATACATAGAGTGTGCTGATATTCCCGAAGGGGGGTGTGGTAAAATTGATACTCTGGGTTTGGGCAAACATACAGTGGATGAAATCTCAGATACAATGGGTAGAGGGAGATTAAAAAATTTGTGTTTTTTCCCTGTGTGGCTCTCGTCTATAGTTCTGGATGCCAAAATGAATGGAGGACATGCGATGACTGCAAAAGGTGTGAAGTCAATAGAGTGGGTGCCCAAAAATTTTTTTTTAGTGCCTAAGAAGTCATACAAAAATGGGGGTGATTTTCCTAAGTTTCAGTTGGTCTGAGATAAACATTAGAGTCGTTTTTGATGGGCAAGGTTTCACTGGGTTCAATGTCAGATATATTTGGGGGTGATTTCATGAGTACAGTGCATGCGATGTCAAAAATAAAAGTTGGGGTCATGTCCTAAAAGTGGATGTGATGCCTTCAATAGTGTTTATGATGGGACGCAAAAAGGGGGGGTGATGTCATTTCATACAAAGGGTGTGATAAGAAAGGAAAGAGGGGGGTGGGAAAACAGAAGATACAGTGGGTTTGAGGGAAAAAACATGAATATTTTATTGTAAAACAATGGATTTTAGTCATCTTATATCGCCCTGAGTTTTTCATTTGATACACTTGTTTTGAAAATCATCAATACAGTGGATGTGTGAAGAGATAAATGTGGGTATGATGTCAAATTTTAGTGTGCGTGAAAGCCTTTGAATGGTGGTTTTTGTCCCTAACGTGAGGATGGGGATGTCCTTCCCCAGGGAAAAATGCTGCAAATAAGCATATTGTGATGTCCCCCCAGAATAGGTTTGACGTGGTCCCAAAAAATTTGGTGTGATTACAAGGGTTTTTTTTGCTTTTGATGGGCACGTGGGGACAGGGTTTTATATTGCCCTTTAATTTCTGGATGTGGTTTTATACATTGGGGTTTGGGGAGGTCATAAAATACAGTAGAGTGAAGATTTAAAGGGGTAGATTTTGATGTTAAGATTCAACGGGTTTTCACACATATAGTGGGGGATGTCACATAAAAGTGGGGGGTGTATTAGGGGGGAGGTTTTTTATGGAAAAAATACAGTGGGTGTGCTTTTCCATATAGGGGGTGTGACGTCTGTCTTAAGTGGTTTTGACATCTAAATACTGTGTTTTGTGTTATAAAGAGGATGTGTGCCTTACGTGCAAAAAGATTTATAAAGGCCGGTGTGGTGTAAACAACACAGAGGGGGGAAGTTATACAGAAATTTGGGGGTTTAGCATAAAAATAGTGCATTGGATGTCACAGGTTAAATGGAAGTGATATCATATTAATATAGGGTTTTGGGGTTTTCATCGAATAACCTGGGTTTTGAAAGCACAGATCCAGTTGAGTGATGTCAAATATAGTGGAAAGGATGCTTTAAAAAAAGTGGTTTTGATGGCCCTAAAAAGTGGATGTTTATTTTTCATAGGTCTTATTCAAAATTTCAACATTAGTGGAGGTGTTTTCCCTTCATACCCCCTGGGGTTTTATAAAAATTTATAAATTTGGGTGTATGACCAGTTACAGCGTTGTGAGGGCAGATATGGTGTTGGGAAATTTACAAGGGGTTTTGTTCTCTTTAAAACCCGGTGTGATGTATAAAAAGTAGAAAAATTTTAAAGGTAGATGTGTGTTTTTCATAGATAGAGTCATTTTTGATGTTTACGTATAAAAGTAAAGTGATATCTTTTGTAAAATAGTTTAAATGTCATATCGTATACAATGCGTGGGTATAAAGAATACAGTGAATGTATGTCATAAATAATGAGGGGGTTGTGGCATAGAGTGTGGGATGGGTTCATGGGGGAAATGCTATGATGGCTTAAAATAAGCCACCTGTGATCCTTACATGTTTTGGGTGAAGGGGTCGGCAAAGTGGGTGTGATGACAAAAAATGAAGGGGAAGGCAGTTTGATCGGGGTTTCAAGGAAGACTTTGAGCTTGTGTAGTCATTTCCCAGTGTGGGTTTAGAAAGTATATAGTGGATATGATGTCCTAAACGTAGTTGTGGGCCCTGACACGGGTACATGTTTGTGGTTTTCCCCTTTATATACCAAGTGGGGGGCCCCCCATGAATTTTTACTGGTTAAAGGTTTCTAAAGCTGTAGGTTTTTTTGTCATAAATTTCAGTGGCGTGATTCACAAGTTGAGTGTTTGTGATGCATATTTAGTGGTTTTGGGGGTCATGAATCGATTTGGGGATGTTTTGCCTTTAAATTTCAGACTTTTGATGTATAAAGGGGTTGGTGATAGTTTACAAATTTTTTTCAAAGGTGTCATACATAAGTGGGTTTGTTTTACACAAAAATGTGGTTTTGGATAATCAATAAAACTCAGGAAAAGACCCAGGTAAAAGGGATTTTTGATATCAATTTTTACTGGGTTAATGACATGAGAACAGGGGGGTTGAATCATAGAGGGTGTGGTTTTAAACAGAGTGGATGTGATGCCCTATGTAGTTTATAAAATTATCATAAGGCTTTGTGGCTGTGGATATAAAATTCAATGGGGGGTTTTATGAACGATAATCTGTGTGAGATGACACAGGTACAGTGGGTGTGCTGTCAAAATATAAAGGGTGTGAAATGAGAAAAAAAGGGGATTTGATGTCCCCGCATAGAGGGAAATTTTTGTCCCCTCAAACGGGGGGTGTGATGTCTTTTTACTGAAAATTGTTCGTCAATTAAAATAGTTTTGGTTCCCACATACAGTGTGTGTTTAAAATTTATAGAGTTGGGGGTCATCACCTGATACGATTTTGGATTTTTTGCTGTCAGTAGAAATGGTTGTAAATTTTCTTTACACTTGTGTTTCATTTTCAAAAATAGTGGGAAAAAGGGAAATTTAGAACCAAGTGGATGTGATGGGACAGTGGAAATGGCTGTGGGTGTAATAAAAGGGGGTGAATTTTATAAAACCCGGGATGGATGTCATAAGGGGGGAAACTATGCCCAAAAAATGCAGCGTTTTTGATGTCATCAATACTGATCATTGTATATAAAGTTCGGGAAGTGATGTCATGTAGAATGTGTATTTGTAATTTTGTGTGCCCTTTCCAAAAGAAATTTTCAAACTTTTGTGATGTCATGACACAGAGGACATCGATAAAAATGTGTGTATCTGGTGATGGACAAAAAACAGTGGCATAGTAAAGTCAATTTAGTGTGGAGAAGGGCGGGGGTAACCCTTTCATTGTCATGAAACAGTATTTTGTGATTTTCATATATATTGGTATGATGTCATAAATATACCCAGCTGTGAGTCAACATATAGGGCTTTTGATTCATAAAGCGTTTAAAGTCAAAGTCATTCACCTGAATGGGGGTGTCTTTAAAAAGAGTGTGCGTGTTTTCGCCAGGAGTGGGTTTTGGTTTAAAATTGATAAATCTGGGGTTTTAGGACAAAACATACAGTGGATTAGTCTCGTACAAAAGGGGGGAGATGGCAGATAAAAAAATTTGGTTTCATGTGTGGGCATCTCGTCTTTTGTGTCTGTGATGCCCCAAATGCAATGGAGGACATGCGATGGCTGAATGGTGTGAAAATCTTTTAGAGTGGATGCGAAGTTTTTATAGTGCCTAAGATGTCATACAAAAAATGGGGGTGATGTCCAAAGTACAAATTTTGGGCCCGAGATCACATTAATTTGTTGTGATGACACAGGTACATGGATGCAAAGTTTAAATTTTATTTTGGGGTGTTTTCATGAGTACAGTTTCATCGATGTCATAAAAAATGGGTGTCATGTCATAAAATGTGGGTGTGATGCCTTCAATAGTGGGTTTTTGTTTGGGACGCAACCCGGGGTTGATTTTCCCTACATACAAAGGGGTGTTAAAGAAAGGAAAGAGTGGGTGTGGACACAGAAATACGTGGTTGTGAGGTAACAAACAAGGGGAAATGTATTGTATAAAATGGAAAATGAGTCATCATTATGCGATGGTTCTCATAGATACACCTTTTTTGTGTTTAAACAAAAAAAGTGGATTTTTGAGAAGAGATACCGGGGGGTTTTGAAGTCCAAAAATAGGTGCGTGATGCCTTAGAAATGGTGGTTTGATGTCGTAACGTGAGGATGTGATTTCTTCCACAGGGCAAAGATGCTGCACATAAGCTTTTTGATGTCATAAAAAGAGAAGGGGTTACGTGGGCAAAACAGTCGGTTTTGATTTACAAGGATTATTTGCTGTGGGGTTTACGGTAAAAGGGGATAATTGGCCCCAATAGGAAAGTGGTTTTCATAAAATGGTTTTGAGGTCATAAGTACAGTAAAAGGGGAAAGGGCTTAAAGGGGTAGATGTGGGTGTTACAGAGTGGGAAATGATGTAAAATAAAGTGGGGGTGATGTCAAAATTTAAAAAAAGGGGGGTGATATTAGTGGAGGGTTTGATTGGGAAAGAACAGTGGGGGGTGCGGGCCCCAAAAATAGTGGGTGTGACGTTTATGTCCCGAAGTGGATGTGGGCATCATAAATACTGTGTTTGCTGTTTTTAAAAAAAGGATGTGATGCCATCAAAAGTGAAAAGAAATTTTTACAAGGGGGAGTGTGGTGTCAGCAACAAAGAGGGTTTGGGGTGTTTTTACAGATTTGGGTTTTGATGTCATAAAAATAGTGCATAGGGAAAATCACAGGGTTTCTGGATTTGATACATATTTTATAGGTTTGATATCAACGATTAAAAAACAGGGGGGTGGCGACCAGATCCAGTTTTATGTGATGTCAAATAGTGGAATAAGGGCATAAATAAGTGGTGTGATGGCGTAAAAGGGGTGGATGTGATATATAGGGCTTAACAAAATTTCATACATATAATTTAGGTGATGTCATAACCCTACAATGGGGTTTTATTTTTAAGGGTTTCATTTCTGTGGGTGACACAATTACGTCGTTGTGAGGTCAGATAGGTGTTTGGGAAATACACAAAGGTTCTGTTCTCATAACACTTTTGTGTGAAAGCTATATAAAAATAGATAAATTTTAAAGGGAGAGTTTTGTGAAGTCATAGATTTGGGTCCCTTTTAAAGTTTTAAAAGTTTTAAAAGTGAAAGTGATATCATATGTGTAAATGAAATGGGCATATCGTATACAATGCGGGTGATATCATTAATACAGTGGAATGTGATGTCATTTAAAAACTGGGATTGTGGTCATAGAGTTTTTGGGGATGATGTCATGTGTATTTCATATGATGGCATACATATGCCACCTTGGGGATCTCTTACATAGTTGGTGTGAAGGGTCGGCAAAGTGGGGGTATGAAATATAGAAATGGATGTGAAAGGGAGTTAGATCGGGTTTCAAGAAAAGAATAGAGCTTGTGTAGTCATACACACAGTGTGGGGTGAGAACGTAAAAAGTGGGGTATGGGTGTCCTAAAATTTGTAAAGTGCCCATGACATCGGGTACAGTGTTAGTGTTCCCATTCATATACCAAGTGGGATGATATTTTTACTGGTATGGTGTCTTTAAAAAATTTTGTAAGGGGTCTTGTCATAAATTTCGTGGCGTGTGTTTACAATTTGGTGTAGTGATGGCATATACGTGGTTGTGGTGTCATGAATCGATTTCATGTGTTGCCCTGAAAACAGCTTGTGATGTTTATTTAAAAAGTTGGTGATAGGGCACAAAAATTAAAATTTACGGATGTTTATCCCCCAAGTGGGTTTGTTTTCACACAAATTTTTCCGGGGGTGGAAAAATCCTTTTTACTCAGAAAACCCCGGTACGGAGATGGGGATAAACAGATAACTGGGTTAATTTACTGAAAAGTGGGTGTGATGTCTTTGAGGGGGGTGGATATAAAAGAGTTTGGTGTGATGTCATATGTAGTTTATAATTTTTCATAGACTTTGTTTTTGTGGTACAACATACAAAGGGGGTTTTATGATCGGTAACGTGTGAGTGACACAGGTAAGTGGGGGTGCTGTCAAATAAAAAGGGGGTTTTTGTGAAAAAAGGAGATTTTATTTCCGCATAGGGGTGAAAAATTTTTGTCACCAGCGTGGGGGTTTATGTTTATATACTGCATATTGTTCCCATACATATAGTAAAGTGTGGTGCCAAAATACAGTGTGTGTTATAACATTTTAAAAGAGTGGGGGTTTATCACACGATACAGATTATTGGGGTTTTGCGGGCAGATTTGAGTGGTTGTATTGTCTTTACCCCGGGGTGTTTCATGTCAAAAAAATAGGGATTTAAAATTTAGAACCTAGTGGTTTTTGTTGGGAAGATGGAGTGGCTGTGAATTTTACTGATAAAAGGGGATGAGATTCATAAAACCCGGGGTGTGATGTCATTTAGGGGGGAAACTGAGTCAAAAATGCGCGTTTTTGTTTTTAAACAAACTGATCATTGAAATCAAAAAAGGGGGAATGTATGTCAAAGTAGAATGGTATGAAGTCTATGTGTCCCCGTATGACCAAAATATTTGGGTTGGGGATGTCCCTCGACAAGAGGACCCTCGGGTAAAACATGTGGGGTCATCTGTGTGATGGCACAAATACAGGGGGCCGTTGAGTAAATATAGTTTTGTGAGATGTCCCCGGTTTTAACGTTGATTTCATGAAAACGTAAGGGAAAACCAAATTTTATTGGTTTTTTCATAAAAAATACTAGCTGGAGTCAACATTAGGGCTGTGATTTTCATAAAGCGTTTATGTCATGTCATTATTTTGAATGGTGTCATACATAGAGTGTGCGTGTTTTCGCCCGAATTTGGGGTGGTAACATTGTACTCCCGGGTTTTTAGGGACAAGCATACAGTGGATGTAGCTCAGTACAAAAGGGGAGATGGCAGATAAAACAAATTTTTGTTGTTCCCTTTGTGTCTTTTGTTTTATTTTCTGTGGACACAAATTCAATGGAGGACATGCGATGCTGCAAAAGGGTGAATCATTAGAGTGGATGCGAAGTTTTGTTTTTGCCAAAATGGGCATACATAAAATGGGGGTGATGTCCACGTACAGTTGGGCTGAATCATCTTTTGGTCTTGTGGGGACACGGTACAAATGGGTGCAATGTCAATATATTTGGAGTGAAAGTCATGATACGTGCATGCGATGTCATAAAAAAGGGGGTCATGTCCCTAAAAAGGGGATTTTGGGGGCCTTCAATATTTTTTTATGATGGGCGCAAAAAAGGGGGGGTGATGTCATAAAAATACAAAGGGGGTGATAAATGGGGAAAAAGGGGGTGTGGGTTGGGAAAAACAAAAAAAAAGGGGGGAAAGTGGGGGTTTTTTGATTTTTGGGAAAAAACTAGTGAATATTATTGTAAACAATGGGTATGATGTCATCATTATAGCGCATGAGTTCTCAAAAGATAATTTTTTTTTGATTCATCAATACAGTGGATGTGATGCAGAGATACTTGGGGTATTATGTCAAATAAAGTGTGCGTGATGCCCTTTGAAAAAGGTGGTTTGATGTGGGAACGGGAGGATGTGATGTCTTCCAAAAGGGGAAAAGGAAAGCTGCACATAAGCATTATTGTATTTCTTTCAAGAGTAGGGGTGCCCTGGAAAACCCTTTTGGTGTGATGACAAGGAAATTTTTTGCTGTAAAGTCCCCCGTGACAGGGGATATTTTTGCCCTACATACTGGAAAGTGGGTTTTATAAAATTTTTGTAGGTTATAAGTACAGTAAAAGTAAGACTTTTAAAGGGTTGATTTGATGTTAAAGAGTGCAAAAGGGTTGTCACACATATAGTGGGGGTGTGGGCACAAAAAAATTGGGTGTAAAAATTGTGGAGAGGTTTTTATTGGGAAAAGATACGTGGGGGTTTCTGTCTCAATTTAGTGGGTGGACGTCTTTTCCCGAAGTGGATGTGACATCCTAAATACGTGTTTTTGTTTTTTTAAAGAGGATGTGATGCCATCTACAGTTTCAAAAAAAAAATTTTAAATAGGCCGGTGTGGTGTCAGAACACAGAGGGTGGGTGTTATCAGGGGTGGATGTATAAATTTTAGTCATAGGAAACCCCAGGGATAGGAAGTTATATCTATATATTTAGGGTTTTGATATCATCGATAGACTGGGTGGAAAGCACAAACCATTGATGTGATTTTAAATATAGTGGGGAAATGATTCATAAATAAAGGGGTGATGGGGTAAAGGGGTGGATGTTTATATCATAGGTCTTAACAAGATTTCATACTTAGTGGGGGTGATGCAACTTTTCACTGGGTTTTATAAAATTGGGTACATTTGCTTGATGGGCACATTTTCAGTCGTTTTTGAGGTCGATATTTGGGGTCTGGGAAATCCCCAATGGTTTGGTTTTCATAAAAAATGTGTGTGATGCTATATAAAGTAGATAAAAGTAAAGGTAAGGTGTGGGTGTCAAGATAGAGTCATTTTATGATGTCACTATAAAAAGGGATGTGAAACATATTAGTAGATGAAATTCCCTATCGTTTTACAATTTCGTGTGATTTATGAATACAGTAATGTGATGTAAAAAAATACTGAGGATTGTGGTCATAGAGTGTGGTGGGTGATGTCATGTGTAGTGCATATTTAAGGCATACAATGCCACCGGGGATCTCCCTTTCATGTTGGTGTGAAGGCGTCGGCAAAGTGGGTGTGATGACATATTAAATGGATGTGGGGGCAAATTAGATCGGGTTTCAAAAACAACCCTAGAGCTTGGGGTAATTACAAAAAGTGTGGGGAGAAAAATTTTATAGGGATTTGATGTCCTAAAAGTTTGTATTGCATGACATCGGGGGGAGTGTTGTTTTTCCCATTCCCTATACCCAAATGCGATGAATTTTTTTTGAGTAAGGGTCTAAAGGTTTGAAAGGGGTCTTTCAAAATTACGTGGGTGGATGTCACAAGTAGAGTGTTGTGAGGCATATACAGTGGGTTTTGGGGGCATGAAACGATTGCATGTGTTGCCATGAATACAAATTTTTGATGGGCATAAAGAGTTGGTGAAAGGTCACAAATTATTCCCAGGATGGGCATACATAAGTGGGGGTTTTTTTTCACACATAATTTCTGGTGTGGATAATCAAAATAATCAGAATGACCCCGGTAAGGAGATGCGATTCAGATATACTGGGGTTTAAAGACATGAAAATGGGGGGTGATGTCATAGAGTGGTGGTATCAAACAGAGTGGATGTGATGTCATATGTAGTTCATAAGTTTTTCCTAGACTTTGGGGCGTTTGGGATCATACATACAAAGGGGGGTTTTAATTTTATCGTAATCTGGTGAATTACACAGGTTTCCCGTGGATGTGCTGTCAGGTTAAAGGGTTTTTTGAAGGGGAGAAAAAAAATTTGATGTCACGCATAAAAGTGAATTTATTTTCATCAGCGTGGTGTGATGGGCATTTATTCTGCTTTTTGTTTGATACATTTTAGTATGTGTGGTCCCACATACAGTGTGTGTTATAACATTTTATAGAGTGGGGGTCATCACCTGATAAAAGATTTTGGAGTTTCTGGGGTCAGATAGATGGTTTTTTTGTCTTTACAAAGGGGGTGTTTATGCCCAAAATATGGATATAATTCAGAACCATTTGTGGATGGATGGGGCGATGGAGTGGGGTGGATGTCCTATTAGGGGGTGAGATGTCATAAACCGTGGATGGGGGTGTTAAAAGGGGGGGGGATCTGATTTCAAGAAAGCAGGTTTGTGATGTCATCAATAATGATCATTTATATCATAAAGTGCGAAATTTTATTTTATGTAGAATGGTATGATGTAAATGTGTCCCTTTCATGACTTACTACTTGTTTTTTGATGGGCATCACACAGAGGGGCATCGATAAAACATGTGTTTTCATCTGTGTGATGGCACAAATACAGTGGCAGTGATGTCCAAAAATTTGTGTGTGGATGTCAGGGGTGACGTTTCATTGTTTATGAAAGCCGTATGTGTGGGTATCATATATAAAAGGTATGATGCATAAATATACTTTGCTGGGAGTCAACATATAGGGCGGGGATTTTCATAAAGCGTTTATGTCATGTCATTCATCCTGAATGTGCTGTCATACATAGAGTGTGCGTGATTTGTCCCGGAAAAGTGGGGTGTGGGGAACATTGATACTCCCGGGTTTTTAGGACAAAACTTTTCAGTGGATGTAGTCTTTAGATACAATGGGTTAGATGGCAGATAAAAAAATTTTTGTTTTCATGTTGTCCCTTTCGTCTATAGTTCCCGTGAAAGCCACAAATGCAAAAGGAGGACCTTGCGATGACTGCCAAAGGTGGGAAGTCATATAGATTTGGGTGCGAAATTTTGTATAGTGCCAAGATGTCATTTCATAAATTGGGTTTTTGATGGCCACGTACAATTTTGGGTTTAGACAAACATTGAGTCCCTTGTGATGACACAGGTACATTTGGGTGCAATGTTAGATATATTTTTGGGGTGATTCATGAGTTTAAAATGCATGCGATTTCATAAAAAATGGTTTGGGGTCATGTCTTTAAAAAGTGGATGTGGGTTATTCAATAGGTTTTTTGATGGTTTCCAAAAAAGGGGGTGATGTCATACATACAAAGGGGGGGATAAGTGGAAAAGGGGTGGGGGTGAACACAGAAGATACTTGGTTGTGAGGTAACAAACTATGAATATGTTTGTATACAATGGATTTTGATTCCAAACATTAAGCGCAAAGAGTTCTCAAGATACAAATTGTTGTGATTTCATCAATACAGGGGATGTGATGACAGAATACTGTGGGTATTATGGGCAAATTTTTAGTGGGGCGGTGGGGGCCCTTAAAAAAGGTGGGGTTTTATGCCCTAAGGGGAGGAGGGGAAAGTTTTTCCACAGGGCAAAAAGGGTGCACATAAGCATAAATTTTGACAAAACAAGAGTAGGTGTGACTTTGGCAAAACAGTCGGTGTGATGACAAGGATTAAATTTTCTGTGATGTCAAAGTGTCCCGGGTATATATTGCCCCACAAAACTGGGTTGGTTTTATAAAATAGATGGTTTTGAGGGCATAATACAGTAGAGTTAAAACTTAAAGGGGTAGATGTGATTTTTTTACAGGGTGCAACTGATTTTCACACTTTTAGTGGGGGGTGATGTCACATTAAAAATGGGTGTGTTTTTAAGGGGGGAGGTTTTGATGGGAAAGATACAGTGGGTGTGCCGGGCTTTTTTTGAGGGGTGTGACGTCATGTCTGAAGTGGGTGTGACATCCCTAAAAAACTGTGTTTTTTCTGTTATAAAGAGGGTGTGGGTGCCATCTACAGTGCAAAGGTTCAAACAAAAAGGCGAGTGTGGGGGGTCAGCAACACAGGGGGGGATGTTATACAGATTGGGGGTTTTATGTCATAAAAATAGGGGGCATAGGATTCACAGGGTTTTTACTGGATGTTTAAATCATATATAAAAGGTTGTGTATCATCGTTGACTGGGTGTGACGGGCACGATCCAGTTGATGTTTGTCAAATTTAGTGGAAGTGGTCATAAAAAAAAGTGGTGTGATGGCGTAAAGAGTGGATTTTGGGTATCATAGTCCCTTTTACAAAATTTCTACATATAGTTTGGGGGTGATTTAAAACTTTTCACTGGGTTTGAAAAAAATTGGAAAACAAATTTTCGTGTTTAACAGTTTTCAGCGTTGTGAGGGCAGATATGGTTTGGGAAATTTCACCCTGGTTCTGTTTTTTTAACACTGTGTGTGGGTGCTATAAAAAAGTAGTAATTGTAAAGGGGAGAGGGGTGTGATGTCATAGGGTTAAAAGTTTATTTTTTAAGTCCCCGTTATAGTGACTTTTGATATCATATTAGTAGGGTGAAATGTCATATTATACAATGCTGTGATATCTTTAAACCGTGAAATTTAAAGTTTATAAATTTTGAGGATTTTGGGGCATTGAGTGTGGTGGGGATGTCATGTGTAGTGCATATGATGGCCCAAAATATGCCACCTGTGATCTCTTAATAGTTGGTGTGAAGGCGTCGACAAAGTGGGGTTTTGATGACATAAAAGAGTGGATGTGATTTGGGAGTTTTGATCGGGGTTTCAAGACAGACCTTTTAAACTTGGTGTCCCTAAAACACAGTGTGGGTGAGAAATTATATAGTGGGTAATGTCCCCAAACGTTTATGTTTCCATGACATCGGGTACAGTGTTAGTGTTCCCCCCTTCATATAAACCCGTGCAAGATATTTTTACTGGTATGGTGGGCTAAAGCAAAGTAGGTGTCTTGTCAAAAATTAAAAGTGGCTGTATGTCCCAAGTAGAGTGTTGTGATGGCAATACAGTGGTTGTGGTGTCATGAATCGATTGCATGTGTTGCCATGGGAATTTTAAAATTGGAAAGTCATAAAAGGGGTGATAGGTCCCCAAATTTTTTCAAAAGGATGTCATACATAAGGGGGGTTTGTTTTTACACATTTAATTTTCTGGTGTGGATAATCAAAATACTCAGAAAAGACCCAGGTACAGGGGATGCGATTCAGATATACTGGGGTTTAAAAAAAATGAGAAAAGTGGGGGTGATGTCCCTAAGGGGGTGTGGTATCAAAAAGAGTGGAGTGGGTGTCTATTGGTAGTTCAAAGTTATCATAACTTGTGGGTTGGTACTACATACAATGGGGGTTATATGATGATAACCGTGTGAGATGACACAGGGAACCCGTGGATGTTCTGTCAGATAAAAAGGGGGGTGAAGTGAGAAAAAGGAGATTTGATGTCACGCTAGAGTGGAATTTTTGTCACTCAGCGTTGGGGGTGATGTCCCTATATACTGCATATTTTTCGATACATATAGTATGTGTGGGGGTCCTCCCTACAGTTGGTTTAAAAATTGATAGAGTGGGTGTCCCTCACACTGTTTTCAGTTTTTGGAGTTTCTGCTGTCAGATAGAGTGGTTGTATTGTCTTACACGGGGTGTTTCATGCCCAAATATAGTGGATATGAAATTTAGAACCTAGTGGTGTTATGGGACAGATGGGGTGGCGGGGTTCCTTTATATGGGGGGTGGAAAGTCATAAAACCCTTTGGGTGGGATGGGCCCTATAGGGGGGGACGGTGCAAGATGCAGCTTTGTGATTTATCAATACTGATCATTGATATCATAAAGTGGGGAATGTGATTCCCTGAGAATGTGTTTGATGTTTATATGTGGGCCCTGTCATGACACATCCCTTTTTGTGGGTGTCATGCACAGGGACATCGATAAAAACTGTGGGGTCTTTTGTGTGATGGGACAAATACAGTGCAGTGAGTCAAATTATTGTTGAGAAGTCAGGTGTAGCCTTGATTTTCATTGGGAAAACGTATGTGTGATAATATATATATTTGGGATGATTTTTCATAAATTACTAGCTGTGATGTCAACTTTTAGGGCTGTGATGTATTTAAAACGTTTTTTGTCATGTCATTCATCCTGAATGTGTGTCATTTCTTTGAGTGTGCGTGATATCTTTCCCGAGATGGGGGTGGTAACATTGATACTCTGGGTTTGAGGACAAGAAAACAGTGGATGAAATTTCGATACAATGGGGGAGTTTGGGAATAAAAATTTTTTTTGTCATGTGTGTCCCTCTGTCTATTTGGCTGTGATGCCACCAAAAGCAATGGGGGGGACAGCGATAAAGCAAAGGTGTGAAAATCATATAGAGTGGATGCGAAAATTTTGTTTTAGTGCCTAAAAATTTTTCATACATAAAATGGGGGTGATTTTCCAAAATTCAGTTTTGGGCTGAGGGTCATCATTTGAGTCGTTGTGATGACACAGGTACACGGTGCAATTTTAGATATATTTGGAGTGATGTTTAGAGTTTAAGGGCATGCCCATTTAAAAAATAAGTGGGGGCATTCATAAAATGTGGATGTTTATTTCCTTCAAAGTGTTTATGATGGTACGCAAACAGGGGTTTTGATGTCAACATACAAAAAGGGGGGATAAGGTTTGGAAAAAGGGGGGGTGGGGACACAGAAATACATGGTTGTGAGGTAAAAAACTAGGGGAATATGTTTTGGGATACAATTGGGGATTTTTGGGCATCAATTTATAGGCAGAGTTCTCATAGATACACTTTTTTGGATATCATCAATACAGTGGATTTTGATTACAAGGGTATGTGGGTAAGATGTCAAATATAGGTGCGGATGCCCTTTGAAATTTGGGGGTTTGATGTGGAACGTTTAGGGGTGTATTTTTCCCAGGGCAAAGGGTGTGCCATAAGCATATTGTGAAGTCATACAAAAGTAGTGTGACGGGTCAAAACATCGGGGTGATGAAAAAGGGTTTTTTGCTGTGATTTTCCCCGTGGGCAGGGTTTATATTGCCCCACAACTGGTTGGTTTTTATACATAGATGTTGTGAGGTCCCAAAAATACAGTAAAATGAAAGACTTAAGGAGTTGATGTGATGTTTTTCCCGAGTGCAACGGATGTCAACTATATGGGGTGTGATGTCAAAAAAAGTGGGTGTGAAATTAGTGGAAGGTTTTGATGGCAAAGTTTCAGTGGGGGTTTCTGTTCATATAGTTGGGGGTGCGTCATGTCTGAAGTGGATGTGACATCATAAATTTCTGGTTTTTCTGTTTTTAAAGAGGTGTGATTGGGCCCTTTTACAGTGCAAAGAAATTTATACAAAGGGAGGGTGGTTTTTCCGCACACAGAGGGTGGGGGTGTTTTTACAGATTTGGGGTTTATGGGGCATTTTTTAAAGTTTCATTGGAAAGTCACAGGGATTTTTGGATGTGTTTTCATTTATTTATAGGTTTTTATATTTATCAAAAAAAATGTGGGTGTGGGGACACAGATCCCGTTGATGTGAGGGCAAATTAAATGGGAAATGATTCATAAATAAAGTGGTGTGATGGGGTAAAAAGGGGGAGGGATATCATAGGTCTTTTTACAAGTTTCATAATAAGGGGGGGTTATGTCATAAAAAATGGGGGTTTGATAAAATTTTAGGGGGGTAACCTTTTGGGGGTGGGGGGGATTTTACAAACAATAAGGGGCGGGTTTTAAGGGGGGGGAGTATGGTTTTTTGGAAATTTTACCTTTTTTGTTTAAAAAAGGTGTGTGGGTGGGAAAAAGGGGGAAATAATTGGGGGAAAGTAGGGGGTGTGTAAGTATTGGGGAAAGGCCATTTTAAAGGGGTGGGGGGCCCCTAAAAAAATAGGGAAACTTTGGGGAAAAAAGATTAAGGATTAAATGGAATAAGGAATAAAATGTTAATAAGTTGGGGGAAAATATGGGGAAACAGGGGAAATGGTTAAAATTTCCCCTAAATTTTTTCCTTTTTTAAATTTTTTTCCCTTTAAGTTTATTTTTTTCATTTATTTCAATTATAACATTACAAATTTCCCCCCAAAACCCCCTTATTTACCCCCTTACATTTTTTTTTTTTTAACCCCCCCCCCACCCCCAAGTTTTGGGTTTTTGATTGACATATAAAAATTTAAAAGTATTGGATTAAATCGGGTTAACAGAATAGGTTTTGTTCATAAAAAAAGGGTTGGGGGGTGAGAAGGGGGAAAATAGGAAATATTTTGGGTTCCCTAAACCCGGTAGTTGTGATGACAAAAGGTAAGGGTTAGTGGGGTTTCCCAAATTTTTTATAAACCCCAAATGGGGTTGGGGTATTTTTGGGTTATGTGTTAAAAAGGGGGTCCTAAAACCGGGGAAGGGGTTTGTTCCCCCAAAATATTGGGCTGGTTTTGTCAAAAAAAGGGTTTTTAAGGGGGCCTGATGATTTTGGCAATACAGTGGTTGTGGTGTTTATGAATCGAAATTTCCTGTGTTCCAAAGAATACAGACTTTGATGTCATTTAAAAAGTTGGTGTAGGTCACAAAATTTTTTCACAGGATGGCAAACATAAATGGGTTTTGTTTTTTACACATAAGCCCGGTGTGGATAATCAATATCTCAGAAAGACCCAGGTACAGGGGATTTCGATATCAATTTTTACTGGGTTAATGGGCTGAGAAAAGGGTGTTTATGTCCTAGAGTGGTTGGGGAAACAAACAGAGTGGATTGGGTGCATAAGTATTCATAGTTTTCTTGCTTTTTTTGGCTGGGGATCAAACTACAAAGGGGGTTATATATCGATAATCTGTGTGAAAATGGACAAAGGACAGTGGATTTTGCTGTCAATATTAAAAGGGGGGTTTAAGTAAAAAAGGAGTTTTGAAAGTCACGCAAAGAGAATTTTTTGTCACTCCGTGGGGTGTGATTTCATATATACTGCATATTTCGGCTACAATTTTTTATGTGGGTGTCCTAACCCTACAGTGTGGGGTTAAACTTGAAGATTTGGGGGTCCCTCACATGAAACCCGATTATGGGTTTTTGCTGTCAGATAAGTGGTTGTATTGTCTTTTCACGGGGTGTTTCATGTCAAATATGTGGATATGAATTTAGAACCATAGTGGTGTGGGTGGGACAGGGAGTGGCTGGATGTCACTGGGAAAAGGGGATGAGATGGGCATAAACCGTGGGTGTGATGTCAATTTTTGGGGGGGTCTGATTCAAGAAAAGCAGCGTTTGTGATTTTCATCCAAAACTGATAAATTGGGTATCAAAAAGTGCGAATGTGATGTCCTGTAAAATTTGTTGATTTCTATGTGGCCCCGTCATGACTTCCCTACTTGTTTTTGATGTCCCTCGCACAGAGGAAAATCGATAAAAAAAATGTGTTCATCTTTTGTGGGTGGCCAAATTTCATGGCAGTGATGTTCCCAAAAATAGTTTTAGAGTCAGGTGTAACTTTTCATTGTCATGAAAAACAGTTTTTTTTGATATCATAAATATTTGGGATGTTTTCATAAATATACTAGCGGGGAGTCAACAAAAGGGCTTGATGTCATAAAGCTTTTTTTTGTCATGTCATTCTCCGAAAGTGCTTTTAAAACAAGAGTGTGCGGAAAAAGGGCCCCGAGAGTGGGTTTTGGTAACAATTTATACTCTGGGTTTGGGACAAGCAAACAGTGGATTAGGGCTTTAGGGTACAATGGGGGAGATTGGGAATAAAAAATTTTTTGTTGTCCCCTGTGTGTCATCTCGTCTTTGTGTCTGTGATGCCACAAATGCAAAAGGGGGAAAAGCCAAAAACTGCAATTGGGGTTTAAGTCATAAGAGTGGTGCGAAGTTTTTTTATATTCCCAAAGATTTCATACAAAAAATGGGTGGAGTCCTACGTACAGTTTTGGGGCTGGAAAACTTAGGAGGTCGTTTGTGATACACAGGTAAAATGGATGCAATGTCAGATTTATTTGGAGTGAAAGTCATGAGTACAGTGATGCGGAATTCATAAATAATGTGGTTTTATGTCATAAAAAGTTTGGTTGATGCCTTTAAAAAGGGTTTATGATGGTACGCAAAAAAAAGGGGGGTGATTTCATACATACAAAAGGGGTTTAAAAATGGAAAAGAGTGGGTTTAGACCAGAAGAAACAGTGGGTTTTTGAGGGAAAAAAAAACTAGTGAATATGTATTGTTACAATGGGTATGATGTCATCTATATAGCCATGAGTTTCAAGATAAACTTGTTGTGATATCATCAAAACAGTGGAAAGTGATGAAAAGGGGATTCTGTGGGTATTTATGTCAATATATGTTTCGTGATGCCTTAGAAATGGTGGTTTATGTCGAAAATGAGGTGATGTTTCCACAGGGCAAAGATGCGCACATAAGAAAATTGGGGAAAGTCTTTCAAGAGTAGGGGTGCCCTGGTCCCAAAAAAGTCGTGTTTTGCCAAAGGGTTAAATTTTCTGTATTTTCACGTTTTACAAGGGGATATATTGCCCTAAAATACTGGGGTGTGGTTTCAACATAGATGTTGTGAGGTCATTTGTACCTTTGAGTGAAGACTTTTAAAGGGGTAGATTTGTTACAAGGAATGAAGTCACACATTAATGGTGTGAAAGTCACATAAAAAATGGGGGGGATATTAGTGGAGGTTTTGATGGCCCAAAAATACAGTGGGGGTGCTGTCTCATATAGTGGGTGTGCCCTCATGTCGAAATGGGTGTGACATCATAAATACTGTGTTTTTGCTGTTATAAAGAGGATGTGATGCCATCTACAGTGCAAATGATGTCATACTAGGCCGAGTGTGGTGTCAGCAACACAGAGGTGGATGTTTTTTACAGATTGGGTGTGATGTCATAAATATAGTGCATAGGATGTCACAGGTTTTACTGGATGTGATATCATATATATATAGGTTGTTGATATCATCGATAGACTGGTGTGACGACACAGATCCAGTTGATGTGATGTCAAATATAGTGGAAGTGTGTCATAAATAAAGTGGTGTGATGGCGTAAAGATGGATGTTGATATCATAGTCTTATACAAGATTTATACATATAGTGGAGGTGATGCATACTCACTGGTTTATTTATTGATAATT
>JAJLRB010002246.1:0-24419 GCA_020976825.1 Odocoileus hemionus
ATCAAAATGTTTTTCATTGAACTTTTTGGAAGCAGAAAGCAGGATACGTTTAGCCAGAGAGAAGAAATGCCTGAGATAACAGAAAACAATTTAAAAAACCCCCAAAATGAAAAAATAAATGGGATAAGGACAAGTAAAGGAAAACCATTATAAAAATCAAAGTAGAGCAAAAGATTTTTTTATTTAAAAAAAAAAAAATAAAGAAGAGGAACAACATATATGATGATCCCAAAAAGTTTCCAAGCCCCGGTTGAAAACAGAAAATAAAAAAATTTTAAAAAAAACAATGTATGAGAGGAAGATGACTTAGGGTAAGGATGGGAAAGATCTTTTCAGTTTTTGGTTTTTTTATTGAGTTTCAGGGACAAACAATGGACTTGTAAAATTATAAGGTAAAAGAAAATCAATGAAATACCCCTTTTAGGAATCAGGCACCTAAAATTGATCATGGACCCCAAAAGTAAAATCATCACAAAATAGAGCAGGGAAAGAGGACAGAAGTGGAGTAAAAATGGGGAGAAAAAAAATCCTACACTTTTTCTCCAAAGAAGAGGGCTGGGGCACATTGAGGATCGCAAAGAGGGGAGAAAAAAGGCGAAAGGAATCAAAAAAAAAGGGAAAGGGCTTCCCTGGGGGGCCAGTGGAGGAGAAAATCACCCCCCCCCCCTCCAACACAGGGCTGCAGTTCGTCCCCAAACCCGGGGGCAAGAAAACTCACATGCTACACAGCATGGCAAAAACATACAGACAGAAACCCCCCCAAACCAATGGAAGCTAGGGAATGGGAAACCAAGGGAAAAAAGGAAGAAAAACCAAAAAATGGAAAAGATACCAAAAAGTGGGTGGGGAAAAGTCTCTCAGATTTTTTATAGAAAAGTCCCCCCCCCAGGCCAAGTTACCTCCAAATTTTTAAAAAACAAGATTTTAAATCTTTATCTAAAATGCTCCATTCTTTTTTTTTTGTTTAAATTAATAATATTAGTTTTTTTCCATTTTTCCCGTTCCCCGGAAAAAAAGTCCCTGATAAAAACCCCAATTAAAATTCAAAATTTGAACAAAATTTTCTATAACTTTTACCCTATAAGGCCTATCATCCCCAAATCCCCCCAAAAAAGCCGGGAAAAAAGGATTGGCTATAAGAAAAAAAGAGGGGTGCTTAGTTTGCAAACTTCTCTCTTTTTTTTTGTTTGTATAAATTTTTTCCAAAATTGGTTCAATTGAAACCCAATGGATTTGGTCCTGTAAAAGGCTGAACTCTCAAAATTTATGTTTTTAAATCCTAACCCCCCCGGCCCCAGAATGTGAAAATTTTTTTTGGAAAAGGGGGCCCCGTTGTAGTTTAAATTTAATTTTGGGGAGTCATAATGGATAGGTGGGGCGCCAATGCAAAAATTGCTGGAAGGGGGCCTTATGAAAAAGGGGGCAGCATGCTCAGTCCCCCCCCTTTTTTTTGTTCCCCCCCCTTTTTTTTTTTGAACCCCCTGGACCCCCTTTTGCCCCCCAGGCTCCTTGTCCATGGAAATTTCCCGGGCCCAAATACTGGGGTGGGTTTTTCCATTTCCCTCCTCCAGGGGGGTTCCCCCAATCCCCGGATCGAACCCAAGTCTCCCATGTTTTTTCTCCTGTATTGGCAAAGGGTTGGGGTCTTTACACTGAGTCCCCTGGGGGGTAAAAAGGGGGGTCTGGAAAAAAAAACACACACAGAAAATACAATAATGATAAAAGGGAGAGGGTTTGGGGTGATACGCCCCCCAAAAAAAAGGAATGACGAGTTGTCAGCAGACCTCCAAAAAGTTAGGAAAGAAAGCTAAAAGATAAAATTCTCTTTCACAGCCCCTCAAAAAGAACCCACCCTCCCACAAAAGTCGATTAGACTTACAGAGTAAAAAACTGTGAGGCTCTTTTTTTTTTTTTTTGCTTAAACTACCCTCATTTGTGGTAGTTTTTAAAAACCAATTTTTAGTAAATTAACATAGGTCCATAAACAAAAAGTCAACAAAGTTTTTTCTCCAGGGAATCCATGAAATCTCACGTACCACAAGAAAAAAAGTTGGACTTTTTTTTTCCCCCACTGGAAAAAAAAAATGTTTTACCCAAAAAATTTTTAAACTGCTTCCCTTTTACAAAACCCCCTTTTATTTCCAAAATCTGCCCCTTTTTTCCCAGAGGGAAAAAGTTTTTGACTAAAAATTTTTCATTGGAGGGAACAGCAGTTTTTTTTTTAGAATAAATTTTTCCACTATCCCCCCCTATTTTGGGGGTTTCAAAAAATCTTCTCAAACCCAACTAATAATAAACTGGCCTGTTTTTTCAAAGGAAAAGGCCTTTGCATAGTAACCATCAAGGTGTTCAAAAAAATTTTTTAAAAATAAAATCAGATGAAAATTGCCTGTTAACAAAAGGTTTTTTAGTTTTTTTTTTAACCCCGGGGGGGATTTTTTAAGGGGGGGTTTTTTTTCTTGGAAATGTACTGTTTTTTTTGCTGACTTTTGATTTTTTAGTGTTATTGGAAAAAAAAAAAAAAAAAACCCCAAAGCTTTTTTTTTTTTATAAATAGCCTTTTTTTTAAAAAGTAAATTTTTGAATTTACAGCCAATGGGGTTTACCTGGCTTGGCAAAAGATTCCCCCTATACAGGGGAACATTTTTTTTTTGAAATCAAATTTGTTTTGAGTGGGTTTGGCTTCCCCAAAGGGACAATACTTTGGGTACCCTTTTTTAGTCTTTTTTTAAAACTGACTTTTTTTTTATTTTTCAAGAGCTTTAGGAGTTGTTTGTGCCAAAACTTTCTTTCCCAGGAAAAAACACAGGGTAGAGTTCTTTGGGTACATCCATTGAATAAAAAATAGGAAATTTTATAAAAATGATATAAATACATCATGGCCAAAAAAAATTCTAAAATCTAACTTAAAGGCTCATTTTCTCTCAAACTAAACAAAAGCCCAGAATTTCCATGAAAATTTTAATTCTTTGAAGAATCCCGTTTTGTGTTGATGCAATTACTGTTAAATTCATCCCATGAAGTAAACTGCCCCAAATAAATCTGTTGAAACTTCAAAAAATGTGGGCCTCAGTATGACACCATGATGATTCTTGACTCCTTTTTCCAGCTTTGCTGCAGATTTTTTTTTTTTATCTTTTTTTTTTTTTTTTTTTCCTTTTTTTTTTCCCCCCCCCCCCTATTTGTTCCAAGTCCCCGTCAGTGGGTGTTTCAGAGTTAAATAAAAACAGGGGAAACCTTCCACAGCAGTTTTTTTAAACTGGATAGGGATTTTTTTAAACAAGGAAAAGACTGTCCCATATTAGGCAATTGTTTCAAGACATAAAAAGGAGAGGAAGAATTGTTTGGCCGCAGTGATGACTAAAAGCCCTGATTGAAGCAACCACAGTCATCTCCACAGTGCCAAGTTTTTGGGATTTTTTTAACACCGACTTCTCTTTTCCGCACTTGGGAACAAGGAAGGAGAGGATGAGGAAGACCTGTGTTACCCCTTTTCTAAAAGAAGCAGCGGGTCCTTCAAGGCTGTTATTTCTGCCATGGAAAGTTAGGTTGATTGGTGGCCAGTATTTTCCAAGATTAAGCAAAAAAGGTAGATTTTAAAAAGATTTTTTTTTATTAAAAGGATAATTGTTTTAACAAAATTTTTTGTTGTTTTCTGATCAAACCTAAATATGAATCAGCCATGGGTTTTATACATTTTATTGCCCTCCCATTTTTTGAACACCTCCTCCATCTCCCTCTCCACCCCCAACCCTTTAGGTTTTGAAAACAGAGCCCCTTTTTTTTGGGTTTTTCCTAAACCACAAAGCACTTTCCCCATGGCTTCTAAATTTTACACAGGGGTATTTTAAGTTTTCCGGTTACTCGTTCCATACATCTCACCCTTTTTTTTCCCCCCCCTTTATCCATAATTTCTATCTCCCTATGTTTCTTTTTCCACTTGTTGGGCCCTGTAAATAAATCCATCAGTACCATTTTTTTCTAGATTCCATATATATGCATTTTGAATATTGGTATTTTATCTTTCTCTAAGAAAGATAGTTTTTTCTGTGTTTAAAACTTCTGAGTTTTTAAATGTTGAAAACTGTTTTTAGCTTTCTATTGCTGCCAAAACAAATTACCACAAATAAGTGCTTTCCCTGACGGCTCAGTGATAAAGAATCCACCCTGCCAATGCAGGGGGACGCAGATCCATCCCTGGGTCAGGAAGACATCTGCTGGTGAGGAAATGGCATTGCACTCCAGTATTCTGAGTGGTAATCCCATGGACAAAAGGACCCGGGTGGGCTACAGTCCAGGGATCATAGAAGATTTTTGGACATGATTTTTCGCACTAAACAACAAAAAAAATGGGGAACAAATGAATTTAGTTTTTCCAGTCCTGGGATTAGAAGTGGCAGTTTTTTTTTTTCAGGGGGGTTAAATATCGGGGGGGAAAAAAGGGCTGTCCCTCCCTTCCAGAAGTTCAAAGGGGAAAAACCCGTTTCCTCCCCCCTTTTTTGTGCGAAGGCTCCCCCTGGTTTCCGGGGCTTTTGCCTCTCCCTCCACCTTAAAAAGCCAGAAAGGGCATAGCATCTTTTTTAATTTCTTCTGACTTCTGATCCCTCTGCCCCCCTTCCTCACGTTTTTTTTTTGTGCCTGGGGCCTTCTGCCTCCCCTTCCCCTGTAAAAGACCTTGTATTTAAAGCCAATCTTGTAACCCACATAACCTCCTCTTCTAAAAGATCCTTAACTTCACACATCTATAAACCCCCTTTTTTTTGCCGGGAAAGGTAACATTTTTTCACAAGGTTCGGGAGATTACAACAGGGGCATCTAATTTTTTTCATTTTCAGCTCATTCAGAGCCAGTATGCTGCCTCTTTGTGACCCCAGGTTTCACATGTCCCAGGCTTCCCTGTCATAAACCCACCCCTACCAGAGTTTACTCAAACTCAAGTCCATTCGTGTGTCGTGATGGTCAACCAGGCCATCTCATCCTCTGTCGTCCCCTTCTCCTCCTGCCCCAATCCCTCCCAGCATCAGGGTCTTTTCCAACAGTGAACGGTCTTCGCATGAGGTGGCCAAAGTAGTGGAGTTTCAGTTCAGCATCAGTCCTTCCATGAATCATTCAGGTCTTGAATCTCCTTCAGGAGGGACTGGTTTGGATCTCCTTGCAGTCCCAAAGACTTCTCTAAGTCTCCTCCAAGCACACACATTCAAAAGCATCAATTCTTCGCAACTCAGCTTTCTTTAAGTCCAACCGGACCAAGTTTCGGGAATGTTGAAGCTTTAAGCCAACTTTCTCACCCCTCCTCCCTCATTTCACCCAAGAAGCCTTCAGTTCCCCCTTTCAACTTTTGCAAATAAAGGGTGGTAAATATCTGCATACTGAGGTATTGATATTTCTGCCTTTCAAATCTTGATTCCAGCTTGGTCTTCCCTCCACCCAGTTTCTCATAATACCCCTGATATAGTAAATAAGCGGGGTTTGACAATATACAGCCTTAAACCATACTCCTTTCCTATTGACCGTCTGTTGTTCAAGGGTCACTTTCTAAATGTTGTTTCCTCACCTGCATACAGTTTTTTTCATGGGACAGGTCAAAAATGGTTTTTCTGGTATTTTCCCATCTCTTAACCAGTTTTCCACAGTTTTTTTCTGACCACACTTTCAAAGCTTTTGGCATATTTCAAAAAAGGGCAAAGTTGATGTTTCCCTGGAACTCTATTTCTTTTTTGATTGATCCGCCTATTTAAAATTGTTTCGGGTTCCTCTGCCTTTTCTTAAAACCAGCTTGAAAAATCCAAAAGTTCATGGTTTCACATACGCTGAAGCCTGGCTTGGAAAAATTTTGGGGCCCATTACTTTACTGGTGTGTGAGATGATGCAATTGTGCGTGGGTTTGAGCTTTTCCCCCTTTTTCTTGCTTTTTCTTTTCTTTGGGTTTGAATGAAAATTGACTTTTTCCCAGCCCCTGTGCACTGCTGGGAGTTTTCCCAAATTTGCTGACATATTATATGCAGCACTTCCACAGGAAATCAGCCTTTCAGGTTTTTTGTAATGTTCCCAACTGAATTCCATCACTCCCCACTACCTTTGTTCATTAAGTGATGCTTTTCTAAGCCCACTTGACTAACATTCCCGATGTCTGGACCCAAAGGTGAGGATCACCCCAAATGGTTTTATCTGGTCATGAGATTCTTTTTTTGTACATTTTTTTCTTCTGTGTATTCTTGGCCACCTCTTCTTAATATCTTCTCCCTTCGGTTAGGTTCCCATACCCATTTTCTGATCATTTATTAAAGCCACCCTTTGGCATGCAAAATTTTTCCCTTGGGAAATCTCTAATTTTCTTTAAAGAAATTTTCAAGTCTTTTCCATTTCTGATTGTTTTCCCCTTTTATTTTTTTTTTTTATTGAAATTTGCTGGGGAAGCTTTTTAAATCTCTCCTGCTGGTTTTCGAACTCAAAACTTTCAAATGGGTAAAATCTTTCCTTTCATCTTTTGCTTTTTTGTTTTCTCTTCTTTTTCTCAGCTTATTTGAAAGGGCCCTTCCAGACAGCACATTTTCTTTTTGCATTTTTTTTCAATGAGGATGGTCTTGATCCCTTTTCTCCTGTACAACATCCACGAACCCCGTCCATATTTTCCTTTCAGGCCACTCTTTCTATCAAATTACCCCTTAAATTTCTATTTCCCTTTCACTTGTATAATCATAAGAGATTTGTTTTTAGGTCTACCTAATGGTTTCAAAAGTGGGTTATCCCTACTTTCTTTCTTCTTTAAGTTCTGAAATTTTTGCCAAAAAGGGAGTTCTGATCTGAGCCCAGTCAGTTTTCCCATCTTTGTCTTTGCCGACGTATGAAGGCTTCTCCATTTTTGGGTTTTCAAGAATTATTAACCCCTAAATTTCGGTTTGTTGGCCATCTGGGTTTTGAGGGTCCCATTTTTGAAAGAGTCTTCCCTCTTGTGTTTTTGGGAAGAGGGTTGTTTGCTTTTGACCATGTGTTTCTCTTGGCAAAACTCTGTTACCCTTTTGCCCGGGTTTTTCATTTCTGAACCCCAAGGCCAAATTTGCCTTTTTTTTAACCCCAGTTGTTAATTTTTTTCCAGGTGTTTCCTTGACTTCCTAACTTCTGCATTCCGGGTTCCCTATAATGAAAAGGACAACTTTTTTTTGGCTTTAGTTTTAAAAGGTCTTTTTAGGTCTTCTAAAAACCCCGTTCAACTTCAGCTTTTTTCCCCCGGGCATTACTGGTTGGGGCCATAGGCTTTGGATTCCGTGATATTGAATGGTTTAGTTTTTTGGAAATTGAACAAAAGATCACTGTGTCCATTTTTTGAGTTGCATCCAAGTACTGCATTTGGAACTTTTTTATTTGACTAATAAATGGTTCTTCCATTTCTTCTAAGGATTCCCGCCCACAGAGAAATATAATGGCATCTGAGTTAAATTCCAAACCATTCCACCCAATCTTAGTTACACTATCCTAGAAGTGACATTACATTTTGCCATCTCAGTTTGACCACTTCCAATTTGCCTTGATCACGGACCTAACATTGCGGGTTGCTATGCAATATTGCTCTTTACAGTTTTTTCGGACCTTGTTTTTTCCGTCACCATCAAAATCCACAAAACTGGGTGCGTTTATGTTTTTTTTGTTTGCTCCACCCTTCGTTCTTTCTGGAGTTATTGTTTCCACTGCCCCTCCAGTAGCATTATGGAAAACCTACTAAACATTAACTCCCTTCATAACACAATCTGAGACACTGATTTGGCTTAAAGCTGAAAGGGCTTTCTGGTGACTTGGGTAGGGATCTGCCCCAAAACAGAATTGGCACACAACTGAGTTTTTTTTTTCTCATAAATTTAAAATGATCAATCAAGGTCAATGCTGAAGGAGGGCAGGTAAGGACTGAATTGGCAACTATAAACTGGTTAGAGTTTTTTTCTTTACTGCTGGAAAGGACTAATTTTAAGCTCATTCTTGCAAGTGTTAGACTTTTTTACTGAGAATATGTGTACAAAAACAACAAATTTAACACAATGGGGAAGAAAGACACTGTCTCATTCCATTTTTTTGTAAAAGCCTAGGCACATTCAGGGGGGAAAACACCAATGATTTGTCCTCAATAAAGGGATAATATGGATAAATGGATTTGACTTGTCACGTAGAAAATCTATCACCTCAGCAAATTATTTCAACTTGGTTCAACAAAGAAAAAATTTGTCCTTTGTCTCCCCCAAAAAACTTCATAAGAACTAAGTGAAGTAATGGATGTGAAGGTACACTGTAATTCGGGAAGGGAAGGTATGCTTGTAATTCTGAAGTGTCTATAAATTTTAAAAAAGTTATTATTTGCAAAATGGAATGAATTTAATTTTATCTTTTTTTCTGTTCCCTTGGGAAAGAAAACAAAAAACAATCTCACTAATTTAAATCCGGTTTAGGTATTTTTTTCTAATGATTATACAAAAATATTTATTTAAGGGCATCTATCACAACTGAGTTGCCTGGTTTTCAGAAAACTTTTTGGGGCTTTAAAATGTTTTTTATTTTTTGAACATTTTTTTTGGAGAAACAAAATCCCCCAAATCAGAAAAAAAAAAAATTAAAACATTCAGATTAAGGTAGTAGGCCAAAAACACAAAGCAGAAATGCTCAAAAAATATCTGTCGGAGTCTCATTAAAAGGAAGGGCACTTAGGGCCCCATATACACGGGTAATTTATGGAAAATTGATCTCATTAATCTCATAAAAGACATTTTCAGAAAACTTCTTACTAAACAGAGAAAATCGATGAAGAAAACTGTTGGGGAAAATTTTGGAGGAAGAAGCAAAAATTTGGTATTGACAAAAATTAAAAACCGTCACAGACACTGAAATTAGGGATTGCTAAAAACAATTGAAACACTTTGTTTTACTTATTATAACTAAACTTTGGGAAAACTGTAGAAAAACTCCATAAAACTGTTTTGGGAGCCGGGGGAAACCCATGGCTTGGCTGAGTCGGGGGGGGACTCTCTCTGATATGCCAGAATTTTTAAGACCATTGTTTCTTAACCCCAACTTTGGCTCTTTTGTCAAATTTTCACAATAAGTTCTTAATCCTTTTCCCAGGAAACCCACCTTAAACCTTTTTATTACATTGCCCCATTTGACTGATTCAACTGAAACAACTTGTGTTGCTCATCTATTCTGTGGGTCCTCGGGAGGGATTTTAGCTTTCTATTTTTCCTGAAAAACAAAGAAAAGAAAAAACCTTCTTTTTTTAAAGAGGTTGATCTCACAGACCCCCAAAACTGCCTAAAAAGCCCATTTTTTGCTGGTAAGAGGTGGAAGCCATAATCTTCCTTATGGGGTCCCTCAAACTTGTGGGGACAAAGTTAATTGCCAACTGGTTTCTGTCCCACAGCTTTAGGGGAAATTTTAGTGAACAAAGGGAAAGAAGCATGAAATTTAGAGTCTAGAAAAATGTCTTCAATTTTTCCATTTTTTGCATTTTTTTTCCCTGGTAACCATTGGGCATTAACTTTGTTCTTGATTGTAATAGACCCTTTGAAATACTCAAGGGTTAATCCTTGAGCCCCAATAGCAGTGTTTAAGTGCAGGAAGACTAGGGAAAGCACTCCTGAAAAGTTTACCCAGATAGGGAAGAGATGTGAGAAAAGCAAACTGAAAAAGGGATAAAATTTGCTTTTCCAATAACCCTGCTCACTAAATTGGTTAAATCATTTGCTCCATGACCTCAGGCCTCCAAGGGGCATTGGGCTTTCCCCGTGAGTGCTTTAAGAGAAATGCTAAGTCCAAAAAATTTTTTTTGGAATTATTAGAATAGCAAAACCTCTAATGTTAAATCTTCAAATGATGAGTCTGCTGTAATATCTACTTCCAAATTCATGTTTCTGTAAACATGAAAAAATGTGGGATATAGGTAATAGGTTAAAACATGGTATGATTCAATAAAAAACAGACTCTTTTTTCTTTCACCAATAACATTTGTTAGACGAATAAATTTGGTAAGAAAACTACTTCTCTTCAAGAAAGAGCTACTAAATGTAGGAACTCCCTGGAACCTTTTTTTTCTAGAATTCTCCAATTCTAAACTCCCTTTTTTGGAAAAAAATTGTCTGAGTCAATTACTTGGCTCTATGGCCACACAAAAAGGAAGTTATGCCCACGGTGGTTTTTCATTCACCTTTCTCTCCCTAGCTCCCTCTTCCTTCATGTCCTCTTTTTGAATGGGGATTTGTCCTCATCCACAAAAAGACCCTTCACACCCCAGATAATCGAATGGTGTGATCATTTCACCAGAAAAATTTTGAGGCCAGACTCCTGGAATGAAAGCCCCAAGTGGGGTCTTAGGACATTCACTACAACAAAGCTTAAGTGGAGGTAAAAATGGAATTCCGTGTGAACTATTTCAAATCCTGAAAGATGAGGGCTGTGAAAGGGTGCTCAATTAAATATTCAACAAATTTTGGAAAAACTCAGCAGTGGCCACAAAAATTTGGGGAAAGGTCGTTTAAATTTCCAAGCCCAAAGAAGGGCAATGCCAATAATGCTCAAACTACTGCACAATTCCCACTCCATCTCACGTGTTTAGTAAAGTATATGCTCAAAAATCTCGAAACCAGGCTTCAGCAATTAACATGAAACCATGAACTTCCAGATGTTTCAAGGCGGTTTCAGAGAAGGGCAGGGGAAAACAAGAGATCAAATAATGCCACCATTTGCGGATCAATCAAAAAAGCAATAGAGTTCCAGAAAAACATCTATAGCGGTTAATTGGCCTATGCTAAAGCCATTGACTGTGTGGGAATCAAAATAAACTGTGAAAATTCAGAAGAGAATGGGAATACCAGATCCATCATGATCTGCCTCTTTGAGATAAACTGTATGCAGGTCAGGAAGCAGACAGTTAGAACTGGACATGTTCCAACAGTCTGCATCCAACAGAGGTAAAGGGAGTACGTCAATGTGTATATTGGTCATCCCTTCTCATTTGTAACTTATAATGCAGAGTACATCATGAAACATCTGGCTGGAGAAAGCACAATGCTAGGAAATCAAGCTTTGCAAGGAGAACATATCAATACATCCAATATGCAGATGAAAAATGCCGTGGACTGTGATAAGCAACCACCCGTCCAAGGCAGAAAGTGAAGAAGAACTAATAGAGCCTGCTTGATGTATGTGAAAAGAGGAGAGTGAAAAAGTCGGCTTAAAGCCTCAATGTCTCAAATACGATCCGTAGCATTTGGTCCCATCACTTCATGGGAATAGATTGGGAAAACAGTTGGAAACAGTGGCTAAACTTTAAATTTTTGTACTCGCAAAATCTCTGTCAGATGGTGATTGCAGCCATGAAAATAAAGGATGCTTACTCCAGTGAAAGTAAGTTATGGACCAATCTAGACAGTCAATATTAAAAAGCAGAGACATTACTTTGTGCCAACAAGGTCCTTCTATATCAAGGCTATGTTTTTCCAGGGGTCATGGTAGGGATGTAGAGTGAGACTTGAAGAAACCTGAGTTGCCTGAAAAAGTTGATGCTTTTGAACTGTGGTGTTTGGAGAAGACTCTTGAGCAGTCCCGTTGACTGCAAGGAGATACCAATAAGTCCAATCCCACAGGAAATTTCCTAAAGAAATCAGTCCTGGTGTTCATTGGAAGGACTGATGAAGCTGGAACTCAAACTTTCGGCCACCTGATGCGAAGAAGCTGACTCATTTAGAAAAGACCCTGATGGAAAGATTGAGGCAGGAGGAAAGGAATGACAGAAGATAGAATGGTTTAATGGCATCACCGGGCTCAAATGACAGGGGGTTTGGTGTAAACCTCTGGGGTAGTTGGATGATGGACAGGCAGGCCGGGGGTCCCTGTGGTTTAAATAGGGTTGCAAAGATAGGACATTGACTTGGGGCAACTGAATTGAACTAACAGTATGTGTGGGAGGGAAAGGAGGTATTTGTTTTTTCTTATTTTTAAATTAATTTGCAAAAAGGGTTTTTTTTAATGGGGTTTTTTTAAAAATGCATCAGGATTGGCATAAAATCTCAGAATTCAATTTTAAATAAAAAAGAAAAAAAAGTTAAGAGACTCAACAATCGTATTAACCACTTTTAGGGCCCTGCCATGTGAGATGTTACTCTTAGAGCAGGAAAGCAAAGAGAAGTTTGCTATGACAAATAATGTGTAAACCCATAATTTCCCCTTCACATACACATACTTAAATAAAACATTAAGAAATTGCTTCTAACATTTCTGGTTTAAGACAGCGATGACATAACACTTTTGTTTTAACAAACTACTGAAAATAACAGTGGAGACACACAAAAAAAACATATTACTAACATAAAAAGAAAAACCACACTGGGATGAACAAATTTCAACAAACAAAATGATTTTATCAAGTTTCTGGGAGAATTGGGAATGAAACAAGTATGTCTTGGTAAAGTGAAACAGGATTGGAAAAGTCATGTTTTATAGAACGATAAGGAGCTACAAAGAGATAAGAGCTGATTCTGCGCTGCAGAAAAATCCCCCCCTCTCTGGCCTCAGGAAAGAACAAGCAACAAGTAAGAAACTCAAGTTGAAATAAACAAAGGATTTATGTGAGGTCTGTGATGAAATTGTGGCCACCAGTGGGTGCCTCCTATCCTCCTTTCCCCAAACCAAATACAATAGGGCCCGATGGGCGTAAGAATTGAAAGTCGCTCAAATTGTGTCCGACTCTTTGAACCCCATGGACTATACAGTCCGTGAAATTTTCCTCTAGATCAGAATGCTGGAGTGGGTACCTTTCCCTTCTCCAGGAGATCTTCCCCCAACCCAGGGATCGAACCCAGGGTCTTCCCGCATTGCAGGTTGATTTTTTTACCAGCTGAGCTACAAAGGAAGCCCAACTAAATAAACTGAACAACATTTGGGAAAGAAGATACCCTTGAGTCAAATTATGGACAAAAATGTGGAAGCCTTTGCTGTGCTTGCAGGACAATATATAAATAATAATAATTGTAAAAATGTGAAAAAGTAAGCAAGCTGATGGGAGGGAAAGGACATGTAGAAGGAAAAGGGAAGGGTGCTAATATACTAATATCATTTGGTGTAGTCATTTATCTAAAATTTACTTAACAAAAATTTACTGAGAACTGTTGGGGTTTTAAGGTTCTGTTCTAGACACTTGGGAAACAGAAAGAGAAACATCAGAAAAAAACTTCTTACCTCCAAGGGGGCTTCCCATACAAATTTTTTGCCATTAGGGTATGAGGCTGACACAAATAATCTCAAAAAATACTGGAATAAAAAAATAGAGATTTATATATATTTATTATTAAAGATGTAAAGATAAACTAACATCATAATGACATATATTTTAGCAGAGATGAGTTTAAATGACCTGAATGTTAAGCTCTCATATACAGGATTCAGCTTCCCCAGGTAGCACTAGTGGTAAAGGGCCTGTCTGCCAAAGGCAGGAAATGTCAGAGACTCAGGTTGATCCCCTGGATCAGGGCGATGCCCTGGGAGGAAGGCCCCCCCCCGGCAACCCCACTCCAGTATTCTTGCCTGGAGAATCCTATGGACAGAAGAGCCTGGCAGGCTACAAAACACGGGGGTCACAGAGTCAGAAAAGACTGAAGTGACTTATGCATGTAGAATTCACGAGATACAAAAGTCTAAAGTAGATGAATCAAAACAGAGATAAAATCATAATATTCTAGAATTAGGAAGGGGAAACCACCAAAACTGAAAAAACCCGAAACCAACTGAAAAAGTTATGCCCCTAGGGTGTGCACTGAAGGTGAGAGAAGGATGAGAATATTATTTTTTGCTTTTTCATCATGATTCCTATTTGCTTTGGGTTACCACATGCATGTATTTAAAATTGATTAATATATAAGTTTAAATGACTTCTAAGAACAGTTATTTATATAGTCAAAGAAAAGGAACTCATTTTTCATCTACCAAGTGTCATGGGATTTAAGCACAAAATCATAGAAATGAATTTTCCTTTCTGCAATCATTTAGCAGGTATTAAAAATAGATACTCTTTCTTTGTCTTCGCCTGGCTCTAAAAGAATGGTAGGTCCTTAAAACAGATTTGCAAAGATAAGTGCTGAAATGAAAGATAGAAAGAAGCTTGCAGAGTGGGATTATTAGAACAGCTTGGGTTCTAAGTCCATTTTGAACAAAATAAAGCTTTTATTTTCCCTTTTTGTTTGCCTTGCTTACTAGCACTTGTTAGGAAAACAAAACTAACATTTATTAAATGCTTATTTTTGTAGAGAATACTTTGTTGCATATGATAATCACATCATGCAACATCAAAGCCCTTTGTGAATTGCCATGAGTGTTCACCATTTGGTATGTGAGAAATTGAAGAACAGACACGAGGCAAAGCTTGCAAATGGCAACTCGGTGTATGAGTGGAGCAAGAACACAACCTAGGTCCTGAACCCCAAAATCCTGGTGCCTGTCATTCATAAAAAAGATTATTATTTTATTTTGGATCTAACTGATTAACAATAATGCAACAATTCAGTTCAGTTGCTCAGTCCATGTCTTGACTCTTTTGCACCCCAGGGACTGCAGCACACGCACGCTTCCCTGTCCATCACCAACTCCACCGAGTACTTGCTCAAACTCATGTCCATCAGAGAGTCGCAGTGATGCCATCCAACCATCTCATCCTTGTCATCCCCTTCTCCTCCTGCCTTCAGTCCTTCCCAGCATCAGGGTCTTTTCCATGAGTCAGTTCTTTGCATCAGGGTGGCCAAAGTATTGGAGTTTTCAGCTTCAGCATCAGTCATTCCAATGATATTCATGGACTGATTTCCTTTAGGATGGACTGGTTGGATCTCCTTGCTGTCCAAGGGACTCTCAAGAATCTTCTCCAAACACCACAGTTGTAAAAGCATCAGTTTTTTTGGTGCTCAGCTTTCTTTATAGTCCAACTCTCACATCCATACATGACTACTGGAAAAACCATTAGCTTTGACTTAGATGGAACTTGTTGGCAAAGTAATGTCTCTGCTTTTTAATATGCTGGTCTAGGTTGGTCATAGCTTTTTTCCAAGGAGCAAGCATCTTTAAATTTCATGGCTGCAGTCACCATCTGCAGTGGATTTTGGAGATACCCCAAGTAAAAAATAAAGTCTTGTCCACTGTTTCCATGAAGTTTTCCCATATCTATTTGCCATGAAGTGATGGGACTTATTTTATGAATATGAGTATTTTTTTGTTTATTGCCATGAGTTTTAGTTTTTTTGAATGTTGAGTTTTTTTAAGCCAGTGTTTTCACTCTCTCTTTCACCTTTCATCAAAGGAGGCTCTTCAGTTCCTCTTCGCTTTCTGCCATAGGGGTTGTCTGTCATCTGCATATCTGAGGTTATTGAATATTTCTCCAGCAATCTTGATTTCCAGCTTGTGCTTCATCCAGTCCAGCATTTTCTGCCATGTATGTACTCTGCATATCTGAGTTATTGTATTTCTAAATCTTAAATAAGCAGGGTGACTCCTAGTATACCAAAGTATAAACAAGCAGGGCCTTGACGTTACTCCTTTCCCCATTTTGGGGAACCAGTCCATTGTTGTTTTCCATGTCCAGTTCTAACTGTTTTGCTTCTTGACCTGCATACAGATTTCTCAGGAGGCATCGTCAGGTGGTCTGGTATTCCCATCTCTTTGAAAATTTTTCCACATTGTCTTGTGATCCACACAGTCAAAGGCTTTTGGCATAGTCAATAAAGCACAAATAGATGTTTTTTCTGGAACTCTCTCTTGCTTTTTGTCTATGATCCAACTAAGGATGTTGGCAATTTGATCTCTGGTTCCTCTGCCCTTTTCTAAATCCCAACTTGAACAGATCTGGAAGTTCCTCAGTATTCACATGTACTTTTGAAAGCCTGGGCTTGGAGAACTTTTGAGCATTACTTTACTAGCGTGTGAGATGATTGCAATTGTGCAGTAGTTTGAACCCATTCTTTTTGACATTGCCCCTTTTCTTGTGGATTGGAATGAAACTGACCTTTTCCAGTCCTGTGGCCACTGCTGAGTTTTCCAATTTGCTGGCATATGAGTGCAGCCACTTCACACAGCATCATCTTTTAGGAGTTTGAAATAGCTCACTGGGAATTCCATCACCTCCACTAGCTTTGTTCATAGTGATGCTTCCTAAGGCCCACTTGACCTTTGCATTCCAGGAGTGCTCTGGCTCTAGGTGAGTGATCACACCATCGTGATTTATCTGGTCATAGAAGATCTTTTTTGTATAGTTCTTCTAGTGTATTCTTGCCACTTCTTTCTTCTTAATATCTTCTGCTTCTGTTAGGTCCATACCATTACTGTCCTTTTTATTGATTGCCCAACTTTGCATGAAATGGTTCCCTTGGTAACTCTAATTTTCTTGAAGAGATCTCTAGTCTTTCCACATTCTTTTTTTCCTCTATTCTTTGAGCATTGATCACTGAGGAAGGCTTTCTTATCTCTCCTTGCTATTTCTTTGAACCTCTGCATATCAGAAAGTAGTAATATTTTTCCTTTTCTCCTTGCCTTATAGAGACTTGTCTTCTTTTCTCAGCTAATTTGTAAATCCTTCCTCAACAACCATTTTTTGTTTTGCCTTTTTGCCATTTCTTTTTTTTCTTGGGAATGGTCTTGATCATTGCATCTGTACACATGTCACAAACCTCCATCCATAGTTCTTCAGGCACATGTTTCTATCAGATCTAAATCCCTTGAATCTATTTTGTCACTTCCACTGTATAAACCATAAGGGATTTGCGACATTTACCAGTACATACCTGAATGGCCTAAGTGGGTTTTTTCCTCTATTTTCTTCAGTGTGTGACAGTTTTCGGTGGAACAGCAAGTAACTCAGCCATAAACATGCTGTATCCACTCTCCTGAAACTCAACCTTCCTCTTGGTTTCCCACTCCATACTTTCTTTCTTAGAGAAAGACCCAAAATTTTAGTAAAATTGCATTCCAGTTATATTCCATTAAAAGTCAATATTTTCTATAATATGAAATTTCTATAAATACCCCTATTTTTCTAGGTAACCTAAGACATTTAGTTAGTAGTAAATTATTTTCAGCATAAAATTGATAATAAAGGTACATGACTAAAACTTTTCAATGTTTGAACAAAAAGAATCCTTGTAAAGTTTTATTTTCACTCTCCACCAACAATGTCCTTTCCCTTTCCCATGTTGTATTTAAAAATATTTCTCCAATGGTATTTTTATTCCCAGAATAACTCTTTTCACCCATCTTAATGAACAACCCAACTTTGCACAAATATCAATTTCTTATGTTGCATATTATCTACTGGGAAATAAGGTAAGCAGCCTCATAGCTTGAGCCCACTAAGTTTACAAAAAAAATTACTCTGGTAGCACATTAAGGGCATACAGATTCAGGGAGATGGAGTAATAAAACTAACATAAAAACAAACAAGCTCTTGTTTTGTGAACTTTACTAGATGCCCCGAAAGTTTTGCATGCATCATCTCATTTAATCCTCTTTGTAGATCTGTGGGGCAGATATTAAATGATCAGTAATTTTATAAAAAGAAACTATAATCCAGAGTTTCAGGGAACTTGCTCAAACTTGTAGCAAACCAAGGAATTGGGGTCTGAACCTAGGTTTAAAGAGTATGCCCTTTTAATGTTTTGAAGTGCCTGATGCAAAAATAGTTTTTTTTTTTTACAAGTTCTCATGCTAATCCTTGGGAAACAACAGGGACTGTTGAATAGTTGGATGAAACTTTAAACTGTTGCTGTGACTGGCCTGATGTGTATTTGGCCTCTATTATGCCTCTTTTGGAAGAGGTTCCAAGTGGAGTACTAAGGGGAAACATTTAAATATTGTTTGGTTCCATGTTTTTTTTTTTTTTAATGGATTAGAGATGTTCATGCCAGGCTGCTGCTAAATACTGATTTTTTTATTAAGATGGCAAGAGGAGGGGGGAAATTGAGAAAGAAATTTAAAAAAACATTGTAACAGGCGACAAACATTAATCTGACTCCAACAAAATTAAATTAAATAAGAAATAAAATCATAGCTACTTTGGTTAGAAAAGTTATCTTATTTAGTATAAAGGGGGAAAGATGTGGGGTTAGTAGGAACTCATGCAAAAAAAAAAAAAATCAGCTGTCTTAATTTAGTTTCAAGGCTTCATTACCATCTTTTAAAAAATTATAGTTTTCCAAGACTTCTTTCTCCAGATAGATCTCTACATAGCTACAGTCCTGTATATTCAATAACTCCAACCAAATTTCTCCTTGGGGCTTGATATCTGAAAACTCCTCATTCTTAGCTTGTCCAAGATTGAACTCCAAAGCATCCTGTTCAAGCTAAAGGTCCTCTTCCAATACTCTCAAAACAGCAAATATTCCACTTTTTTTTTGTGCTGTTAACCAATCTGAATCATCACTGATACCTCTTTCTTTCCCCCTCCCCATCTTAACTTCCTCTCCAGACTTCATTCATTTTAACCCCCTAAAATCTCAGAATTTTGTCCCTCAGGTCATCTCCAACCCCTATCTTATTAGTCCACAGGGCCAACCATTTCTCATGATCAGTATATTCCATCTGGTCCTCAGTTGCTTATTACTCTGGCTCCCTTCACCCCATTTCAACACCTCCAGCCTTAGTAATTTTTCATAATGCAAATATGCCCGGGTCATATTTCACATCTACCCCCCAGATTAAGTGCTTCTAATACAAATAAAAACATGTCTGTCTATGTCTCCTGGGGCTTGTCTCAGCAATCTCCTCCTTGTTATCCTGTATCCCCATCGTATGGGCTTTCCTCCAGTTCCTTGAACATATTGTGAAAGCTTCTGCACAGCACGAAAACCTACTCAGCACTTTGTGGTGACCAAATGGGAAGGGAGTCTTAAAAAAGAGAAGATATATGCAACATACAGCTAATCGCTTTGCTATATGGCAAAAAGCTAACACAACATTGTAAAGCCCAACTAATTCATCAATAAAAATTAATTTAAAAAAAAATCAGTTCCTTCCTAAGGGTCTTCATTTGGTGAAGGAGGAGATACCAACAAATAAAACCCTAAAGGATGTTCATTGCTGGTAAGCCTTATGGAGAAAAGTACATCAGAGAGTGTAGACAGCACCTGTTGTGTGCATGAGTACAGGTATTTTAAACAGTCAGGAAGGAAGTGGGTTTGGTAAAATTTGAAAATAGAGACTGAGGGATTGGGTCGCAATTTTGAACTAGAGAGTGAAACCTAAAGGCAGGCATGCTCCGGTTAGAGAGAAGAGTAAGGGCAAAAGCCTGGGGATAGAAGTATGTTTTGCCGTGTTTAAAGAACAGCAGGAAGGTCAGGGTGTTTGCAGCAGAATAAATGGAAATAGCAAATAATTAGATGGGAAGACAGGACCTGAAAGGTTCAAAATGTGAGAACTTTGGCTTTCAGTCTGAGTGAGTGGAGAATAATTTATGGCAAATTTTGAACAAAGGACGCGATCTGACATACGTTTCCAAAAGATTGCACTGGCTACTGTGTGGGGAGTAAACCTCTGTGTGGATGAGAGTCAGGGGAATTGAGCGAGAAGCAGTTTAGAAATTGTCTGTGCCTTGATCCAGATAAGATGTGATGGTGGGTTTGATCAAGGTAATAACAGTAGGAGTGAAGGGAGTGGTCAGGTTTTGGATATTTTTTGAAGGAAAGATGATAGAATACGTTGACAGATTGAATATGATTTATAGGAGAAAAAAAAAAAACTTTCAAAGATTACGTTAAGGTTAATGGCATAACTAGAAGAATAGAAGTCACCATTTACTGAGATTGGGGCAAGTCCGTGGGGAGAAGCAGATTCTGAGTGGAAAGATCCATCTAGACATGTCACTTTAAGATGCCTAGGACATATCCAAAAGAAGTTAGTAGGTGGTTGGGAGTATGAATCTAAAAGTTTGGGGAAGAAGTCTGAGTGGGGTGACCAGCCATCCTGGTTTTTTCCCCGAGATTGGAGGGTTTCTGGGACATGGGAATTCTGGTGTAAAACCAAGAAAGTCCTGGAAAAACTGGGATAAATTGGTTATCCCCGGTCTGGATTATAGATATGAATGTGTGAACATTCAGCATATAAAAGCCACTTGAAAGATTAGATTATTTGTCCAGAGAGCAAATAAACTAAAGAAGAATTGTCCAAGGTGTCCAGTGAGGAAGTTGAAAAGGAAACAAAAGAAAACAGTAAGAAGAAAAGTCCAGTGAAGTAGAAAAGGAATATCAAGGAAAAATATTATGTTCTGGAAGTCAAGTGATAAAAATGTTCCAAGTAAAAAGGTAGTGATCCCCAACTGTGCCAAAGATAAGTAAAATGAGATGAAGACATGACTTGATCATTGATTCGAAATTTTGGCAGCTACTGGAGATCTGGAAAAGGACTATGACTATGGGACCGAGGCAAAACTTTGATTGGACTGGGTGCAGGGTAAAGAGTTTGGGGTGGATGAAGATGTTGGAGGAATTTAAAGGTTCAAAAAAAAAAGAGGAAGGTGAGCCAGAGCACTTTGGAAGAAGGTTCAGCTCATTTTCAGTTCAGTTGCTCAGTCATGCCTACTCTTTATGACCCCATGGACCACTGCAGCATGCCAGGCTTCTCTGTCCATTCATCACCCTATCTCCCCAAGCTCCACTCAAACACATGTCCATTGAGTCAGTGATGCTATCCAACCACCTTTGCTCCACCTCAGGGTCGTCCCCCTCTCCTCCCGCGTTTCGTATCTTTCCCCAACATCAGGGTCCATTTTCTAATGAAGTCCAGTTCTTCACAATCAGTGTGACCAAAGTATTGGCGCTTCAACTAACATCAGTCCTTCCAATGAATACCCAGGGTTCGGACTGATCTCCTTTAGGATGGACTGTTTGTATCTCCTTGCAGTCCAAAGCCTCTCAAGGGGTCTTTTCCTCCAACACCACAGTTCAAAAGCATCGGTTTCTTCTGGCACTCAGCTTTCCATTATAGTTGTATAGTCTGAAGACGGAGACTTTAAAAGATGTAGCCTGGAAGTTGCGGGGGCGGGGGGGGGGGGAAGGATCAGAGTGAGAGAGAAAAAGACTTAGAAGAAATCGAGAAGGACACTTCCCGAACCTCCATACTCCAAGATAGATGAGCCACCACCAGAGAGCACTATAGGAAGGCAGATTCTCCAGGGGAGTGGGAGATTTGGGGTGGGACACAAAGGGCAATAGGAACATTCAATGGAAATGTAGAGGCTATTGGTGATTTTTAAGTGTATATATTTATTATTCAAGCTGCATTAGAAAAGGCAGAGGAACCAGAGATACAAATTGGCCAACAATTCCGTTGGATCATTGAAAAAACAAGAGAGTTCCAGAAAAAGACATCTATATCTGCATTATTGACTATGCCAAAGCCTTCAACTTGTGGATCACCAGACCAACTGTGGAAAATTCTGAAGGAGATGGGAAGACAAGACCACCTGACCTGCAATCCTGAGAAACCTGTATGTATGTTCAAGCATGCAACAGTTAGAACTGTGGACATGGAATAACAGACTGGTTCCAAAAACATGAAAGGTGTACATCAGAGGCTGTAGTAATTGTCACCCTGCACATTTAACTTGTATAACAGAGTACATCATGAGAAACGCTGTGTCTGGAAGAAAAAAATGAAAGCACGAAGCTGGAATCCAAGATTGCCGGGAGAAATATTCAATAAACCTCGAGATATGCAGATGACAGCGATCCCTTATGCAGAAAGCGAAGAAAACCAAAGAGCCTCTAAGATGAAAGAGGTGAGTGAAAAAGTTGGCTTAAAGCACAACATTTCTGAATAACTAAGATTCATGGCATCTGGGTCCCATCACCTTCATAGGGCAAATAGATGGGGGAAATACAAGGAAAACAATTGACAGATCTTGTTTTCTTCCTTCCTTTATGCCGCTCCAAAATCACTTGCAGATAGTAACTGCAGCCCTGAAATTCAAAGATGCTTGCTCCTTGGAAAGAAGTTATGACCAATCTAGACAGCATATTAAAAAGCAGAGGCATTATTTTGCCAACAAAAACATTCCATCTAGTCAAAGCTATTTGTTGACTTTGTCATGTAATGGATTGTGAGAGTTGGACTTATAAAAAAAGCTTGAGCGCCGAAGAATTGATGCTTTTGAATCTGTGTTATGAAGTAGAAACTCTTAGAGAGTCCCTTGGACTGAGGAGATTCTACCAGTCCATCCATAAAGGAAATCAGTCCTGAATATTTCATTGGAAGGACTGATGCTGAAGCTGAAACTCTCAATACTTTGGCCACCTGATGTGAAGAACTGACGTCATTGAAAAGACCCTGATGCTGGGAAATACTGAAGGCAGGAAGAAGAAGGGGGACAGCAGCAGGATGAGATGGTTGGATGATCCATCACCGACCATCATGGACATGAGTTTGAGTAAAGGCTTCCGAGGAGTTGGTTGCTGATGGACAGGGAAGACCTGCATGCTGCAGTCCATGGAGTACACAAACAGTCGAGACATGACTGAGCTGAGCTGGACTGAATTTATTTATTGGGGTGTTAATAATATTGGACTGTGTATTCATGAGGGGGCAGGCCAGCAGAGGATTTTGAGGAGTAAGAGATGGGGTGGGGGCTGGAACCAGCACCTTTTGGGGTTAGGTTTGGGTTGTGGAATTTCCTGAAACTGGGACCTTTTGTGCTAGACTACAGTAAACAGGATAAAGTGTAAATAGTGATAGAAAGACTATTAGCCTTCTCTTGGGAGGAAGCTGTGGAGCACCCTCTTTTTTCCTGCCAACTGAAGGACAAAAGCAAAAGGGAAGGCTGTCCTATGGGGAGTATAGGTGGTCCTGGGTCACCATTAGGTGAGTAAAGAATGGTACTTTCATGAGTGTGATTATTGGCTCAATGCCCTGTCTCCCCATTAGATGCTAAAACTACATGAAGCAGGCAGCTGTTTTTGCTTTTAGTCTTTTGTGTCCTCTGGTTCCTTTTTATATAGAGTGCTTGGAATATAATAGAAGTTCTTGGTATATAATAAAAGAATTGGAGCTTTTAATTGACAGAAAAAGTCATTATGAGCAGTGTGATGAGGCTGCTGATAAAACGAGATGATGTTCAAGAGAGGAGAGAGAGTGATCATTTCTCTCCTGGATAGAGAGATCATTTATTGGACTATATGACATATTCCACTCATTTCTTGCTTGCAACACTATAAGAAGGGTGTAGTAAGCTGCTTTGAAAAGTTGGAGCAGTATCTTAGGCCATTTTTGCTGCCAGAAAAAAGAAAACAGTATGATCTCAAACTACCTCAAAGTACTGAGGGATTTATTGTAAATATATTTGTAGAAATAAGGTAACACAAATTTCATGGAAACACATGGAATGGCACTCTAAGTGTGTCCTCATGGAAGCGAAACACACTTGAGAACTGGGTTATTTTGCGGCTTCCTCAGTGTGAAAGACTGAGTCAATTCTCCATCATAACAGTGACCCCCATTTTTTTTGATGCTTTTCTACTCTTTGTCAGCACCAATCAAAAATTTTTTCCCCCCTAACCCTGCTTTTTTTTTTTATTCATACAAGCCCCCAAGTTTTTTTTTGCTTATTCATTGTTTTCTACTTTATTCCCAGAGAAACACCACCCCTTATGAAAAAAATGAAGAAGAAAAAGGCCCCTTGTGAAAGTGAAAAGAGAGGGAAAAAAAATTTCTTAAAGCTTAAAATTCAGAAAATAAAATCATGGCATTGGTTTTTCCCTACTTTTTGGCAAATAGATGGGGGGAAAAAATGGAAAAAGGGCCCGGAAATTTGTTTTGGGGGGCCTTTCCCCCAAAAAACTGCTGATGGTATTGCCCAGCGATGAAATTAAAAAATCTTACTCCTTGGAAGAAAAGTTTACCAACCCAGACAGCATATTAAAAACAGAAACATTACTTTACCATAAAGGAACGTCAGTCAAGGGTATGGTTTTTTTTCCCTGGTCATTATGGGGTTGAGAGTTGGGCCCCATAAAGAAAGTGGCCACCCCAAGAATTGATGTTTTTGAACTTGATGTTTTGGGGAAGACTCTTGAGAGTCCCTTGGACTGCAGGGAGATCAAACCAGTCCCCCCTCTAAAGGAAAAAAGTCCTGAATATTCATTGGAAGGACTGAAAAGTTGAAGCTGAAACTCCAAAAACTTTCCCACTGATGTGAAGAACCGATCATTGGAAAAGACCCCCGATGCGGGAAGGATTGAAGGAGGAGGAGAAGGGGAAAAAAAAGATTGAAAAGGTTGGTGGCTCATCAAAAATGATGGACATGAGTTTCAGTAGGGTCCAGAGTTGGGAAAAAGGAAAAAGGAAGCCTGGGGTGTGTGGCCCAAGGGGGCCAAAAGAGTTTGGGCAAAACCCCGAAAACAAACTGAACTAACCCACCCTGCCCC
>JAJLRB010002247.1:0-23481 GCA_020976825.1 Odocoileus hemionus
GAAAAACACCAGATAACTCCTATAACCCCAAAATTTTAGTCTGATTTCGGGTAAATTTTTCTTCTTTGGGTAAGCATCGCACAGTTTTTAAGTCTGGAATTTTTAAAAAGGGAAATACAAAGAGGCCTAGAGAATCCTAGAGACCTGGCCTTCATATCCGTGAGCCACAGAATGATCATCCATAACTCCAACCACTAGAACCTCTTTTAAAGAAAACTAAACACCCATATTTAACTTTGAAGTTGAGCTCTTATTTAAATTGCCATATAAACATGTCAAACTGAAGAAGCGGATTAATAATAGCACCTGCTCCATTAGAGTTGTTTGTAAAGATTCATTGAGTCACAAAAAGCACCCAGCACAGTGCTGGCACAAAGGGGTAATAGAGTAATTATTATAAGCTAGTAATTTATTCTAGCGGGGACACTTTGGGACCTTCCTGGGACAGCTCTCTTCCCTGTTTCATCCACTTTAGCTCTTCTCTGAAGTACCTAGGTAATCGGATGCATATTTCCTGAGGTTTTCAGATGCTAAGACCACTACCAAATAGAAGAAACTAACTGCCTGATGATCTTGAGCCCTCAGCCTCCAGACCTGCTGGTGCATAAGGAACTGAGGATTTTAAAACCGCCTGTTACCCCAACTACAACCAATCAGACAATTGTGCAAAATGTTGATCACATAACCTTAGACCCCCTCCTCTTCTTGCCTTTAAAAATGCTTTGCTGAATGAGTTCAGGGTTTTGGCAGGGGTGGGCATGGTGATAAGCCACCCATTCTCCTTGCAAGGCCCCAAAATAAACATTTCTCTGTTCTAAACTCCATCCAAATTTTTCGGTTTGTCTCGCCTCACTTTTATAACCCCAATTCTAGTAGAAGTAATAGCAACAGTGGCATTATATTTTTAAACTTGTTAAGAAAAGAATAATTTCTAACATGGTATGTTTATGGGTGTTGCTTTTGGAGCTGTGAGCTAGGGTAGAGGATACCCAAAGATTCCCAGTAAGCCTCGGATTTTTTTTGGCCCAGAATAGAGTCCAGAGCCCTGAAAGAACTCACGCGGTTGCCAAAGGGGGATTGCCACAGTCACGGGTTTCCACAGACATTGAGATATCTGGGCCGCACTAAAAAACCATGGTGAAAAAAACAAAAAAGATGATTGCAGGCATATGCAATTAGGAATTATTAGAATTTAGTTTAGATGAAATATGGAGTTAAAGATTATGAAAGCAAAATGCATTTATTTAATAACAAGGCTAATTTAACACAGTCACATAAACAAGCAGAAAATGGCATGTAACTTATTTTGAAAGTGTTTGTATTTTAAAAATTTGTTCTTAAAAAAAATTGCTTTCAGGAAGTTTTCTTCCCCCACCTTAGCCAAAAAAGACAACAAACTTTGCTTTTCAAAATCGTTATGCATACGGGCCACATTAAAGTACACCAGTGCCGGTTTCACTTGGCAAAAGACAAAGAAAAATTCGATCCCAAGATTGTCCCCAAAAATAACCATGTGGCAAAATTCCCAAGGAATGAAAAAAAATTTTTTTTTCCCCTAAAATGAGCACTTTGTTTCAGACGCAAGCCCATCTCTAAACCGCAGTGAACCTGGCGCTCTGATGTTCTCACCGCGTTTTTACAAGACTTTGCTTGGGTTTTCTTGCTATTACCGTAGGCGCAGAAATAAAAGGGAAAAACAGCGTTTTAAAGCAGAGGGTGGGAAGAAACTCTGAAAAAAAACCTGTACTGGCCCTCCCCACAGGGGTCCCCAAGAGCCTCTTCGTTTCCCATCCCCTGTAGGGCCCCTCTGCCAGGAATGCAGGATACTAGATAGGGTTTTTTCCAATCACTCAAGTCGGTGTGTGCAGTGTGAAATCAACAATATTATGTAACCCCCCAATATGGGGTGGCGCTTTGGAATGGTCCATTTCCTGTCTTCGGGTTAAACACGTGAAATTCAAAGGGGGCCTTGCTGGCCCCATTAGAAAGCTTCCCAGAGCTGGCGCAAAATCGAAAGCACAGTGCCCCTTTCTCCTTCCTTTATTCATATGGGTAAGGATAAATTTGTTAGTTTTTTAATTTGAGTTCCCGGAATCCATTTGTATCACCCCCCTGGCATTACTTAAACACAGTGTGCTTCATATTTTGAGCTTACAAAATTTCTGGTCTCCGCTTCTCCCATTCTTAAAAAAACCTAAGGGAAAAAGGGTGTGCCCCATTAGTGTGTGAACGAACCTATTAAATGGGGGCGGGTTTTGGGAATTTAAATTCTTTTAGAGCATGGAAAAAGAAGTATTTGTGTTAGTTTTTTTTCCCACTTTGAGGTTAAAAAAACCTGAATGGGACTCCGGGTGGCAGCAGAATGGATACGCATTGGTGACGCGGCGAAAAATTAGGGAGCTTAAAAAAAAAAACAAAAGTCCTTTCCTCCTTTCCCCATGAATTTTTCGGCAATTTGATTTCGTAAATGGAAAGATAGCTTCGCCTTCCAATATCTTATTAGCATTTTGGTTAAAGGGGGTCACGCGAGCATTTATCTCTATGGCTGTTCTAAGAAAAGCCCCCCATTCAATGAGGGTTAAATAAACTACAGTAAATGCTTTCCCGTCTACCTTAAATTGATATCCTTTTCCTGAATAAATTTTCAAATTTTGGGCAATAATTGCCGGGCGAATAACCTCCCCACAAACCTCCTGCTAATGCCACCACAACCCTTTTTTTCCCCACAAAGGGATTAAGAATACATTTGGGGTTTTAAAAATACCCCCCATACACACACTGCCCACCTTTGATGGGTGTACGCCCCAAATACAGGTCCTCCCCTCTCAACACCCCACCTCCTTAATAAGCATCACTATGCTAAAGGGGGCCTGCCCCACGCTGCTCCCAAACACCCACCCAAAACATTTACCCTACACGTTGAGGTCGGGATCTGCCAGATTTTAAGTAAAACTGGGGAAATTTGGATTCCACTTGCTTATCTTTCCAAAAACTTTCAGGGGAGGATTATATAGGGAGGGTCACTAGAAATTTAGTAGCATTCCCCCTTATCAAATTTTTTCCCAGTATCCTGCATTGGGATTTAAAAGTGTTTAAACCCACAGAAAGCATTTTTAAAAAGTATCAAAAAGCAAAAAATTAACTTTTCCCAAAAATCGGCAGGTGTGGGTAACCAGGCTGAAACAAAAAGCGCAGCTAAAAAAAAAGTTACGTGGACGACAGGAATAAGAAGTTTTTAGTGTGGCAGGGTTCCTTCAAGTCCGAGGAATCACTAAAAATAAAATATTTCCCCCCCTTGCTTCAAGAAACTTCCCCCCCAAAAAGGGGGGTATTCATATATTCCTAAATTTCGGGAAAAGGAGAGTTTTAAATTTTAATCTTAAATTTCCCTGTATGGCTTTTTTTTGCAAACATTTTTTTTTTTTTCTAAGACCTTGTTTCATTAGTTTTACCTAACTGGATTCAATAAATTTTTGTTATTGTTGATGCTTCAAAAATATTTATTAGGTTTAAATATAAAGCTTGTTTTTAAAAAAGAAATTAATATTGTCAAGTTTCTAGAAAAAAATTTTATTTTTAAAATTTGCTAGTCACAGGATATCAAGAGGTACAGAGAAAATTAAATTGAAGTTATCTTTTGGTGGCCCCCATGAAATTCTGCCACTCTTTTTCGTAAATAAAATCTAGAAAAATGCATATTCTCTCAATGGGCCCAAAGAAAACAATATAAAAGAAAAACAAGAAAATTGGCACAGTATGAAATATCTCTAGAAAGGGTTTTAAAACCCTTTAAATTTTTCTATGACCTTGGATTCCTAGTTTTTTTTTTTTGTTTCTAAGAACTTGCTATAAACATTTGCCATCAGATCATAAAGAAACAGTGTGTAGTAGATGACAATTTAATACAAATTTTTTGTAATAAACTCCATCGGAGAGAAAATAAGTCTAGATCTTTTAAAAAAGGGAAAACAAAAATCTACAGAAACAAGTGAAAAAGAGCTGTTTAAACCAAAACGTCTTACCTGAAATATACAGTTAATTAGCAAAAAAAGGTGTCAATTGGGTTTGGGCAAAAAAACCCTCCCAAGATTCAGCAAAATATTGAGTCCTTGGCTTCGTCTTAAGCTTTTCCAGGAATGCTGATAAATAGAAATCCGTATTTGAAGAATTATAGAAAAAACAGAAAAAAAAAGATTTTAAACCGGTTTAAACGGGAACTTTTTTTCCTTTTGAAATCCCAAGAAACATAAAATATTTCATTATATTTCTCCCCCCTCAAAGAGGTCTGTGTTCCAGCCAAAAATCATAAATGTTCCTATCAGTATCTTCCACCTCCCAGTTTTATCGGATTGAGGCCTACCGTACCCCAGTTTCCCTGTGTAGTGAAGAAAAAGTCAGAGAAAATTTTATCCCCGGGTAACCCCTGTTGCGTTGAAAAACTTTTAAATGAAAATCTCTTAGATCAGGGAGTGTATTTGGGTATCTCTTTTTTGATAGTAGTACCAAAAGCTGCACATTTGAGAACCCTAATAATTTTTCTTTAGATAAACCCCAAAAACAAAAAAATTTTCACACACAGAAAACAGGCAGAAATGAACAGAGACGAAGGCGTTCTTTTTTTTAAACCAAGCAACCAAAAAAAGCAGGCCCTGTATCACAAAAATGAAAAAACATTTCGGCCGAGTCCTATTCACCCCTTGCCCCCAAATGTGACTGAAAAGTAATGGCTAGTGGGGATGTGAAACAAACCCCTGTCCACTGGGGAAAGGGACGGGAGCCAAAGCTCTTAAAAGAAAGGCTAAGCAGCCATTTTTAGAAAAACGACTTTTCATCACCTGGGTCAGATAAAAGCAAAACCCCGAGGGGTGAAAGGTGCCCATCAAATTCCAGCCCCCACTTCCCGGGCCCCTTAAATTCCATCTATTAAATTTTTAAGGGGACTCTTCTATGGGTTTTGGCAAAAGAGGCCATGTGATTCAATAGGTTCAGATGTTTTATTTAGGGATGAACTGAAGGATTATAGATTCGACAAAATTTAATTTCTCTTTAATGAACCAGGCCTTAAAAAATCTTCTAAAAAGTGCACATCCTTTTCTTTTCTCCTTAACACTCTGGAGAAAAACACGGGTGTTTCCCAATGGCAGTCTCTCAGCCCTGAAGTGGATTTGACATGTGACGAGTCTGCAAGCCCAAGATGTGAAGCCCAATAGTTGCGGGTTTTCCCCGATGTGTGAGCATTTTCATAAATTAGCACCCAAGTGTTTAATTTTTTGCAAGTACTTATGGTTTCAAAAGATTAGCTTTTTAAATTTTAGTCTATTTTTTTCTCTCAAAAATCAGCAAGACGAGTATTTGCAGTTACCAATAGGAGGACCAAAGAAAAAATAAGAAAAAAGCCACACATTTTTTATTCAAAAATCCAATTAGCTAGCCCTTCCCTTACATAAAAAAAAATGACCAAGTTAGGTAACCACTGAGTTTTTGTTTTTTGGGTTTGGTTTGGGGTTTTTTTTGGGTTTTTTTTAATTCCCATATTGGTTACTTTGGGGGGGTTTTTTCTTCTCAATTATAACCTCTTTTGAGATTTTCAGCAAAAGTTTTTCTCTAAATTCTCGTATTGTGTATTTGGGTCATGCTTAGAAATTAAACATTTTGTCTCCCCCATTTTTAGTTCGGGTATGTAATGTCATAAAGTGGCTTTAAATTTGGCAATTTTGAGAGCATCAAAAGAAAATACTAAGTACTTCAGCTTGTTTCAGGTTTTTTTGCTGCAAGGATAAAATCTTTTTTGTGAGACTTTTTAATAAAAAAAATGAAAAAATGAAAAAAGTTGCTAAACATGACAAAATCCTGAGGAAACGAGAGGCTTCCCCTGGAAATGCCCCCCCGAGGTCATGGCAACGAATTTAGTCACATAAAATTCCTGCTAAGGGTTTTTTCACGATCCAAATGCAACAATTCAGAACCTGAATGAGTTAATCACAGGGGACACCAGCAAGTCATTATCAAGGGGATTTCCCTTTCTCACATTAACGATCATTAAAATTGAAAGCTTTCAAAAATTCTCAAATTTTTCTGTTTTTTCCCTTCCCCATTTTTTTTTTTTTCTTTCCCCTTTTTGGTGTTTTCATTTTGTTCAATAATATTTCTAATTTTAAATAGTCTTCTTCTGATTTTTACTCCTTAAGTGAAAATGAGATTTGTACTTTTTTTGCTATTTTTAAAACATTTTCTAGGCGTTACTTTAGCCCACAGATAATTTTTTCAGTGGCCTGAATTTATGTATTGAAAAAAGTTTATAGGAAAAATTTGGGGTTTTAAAAAATATATTTTAAAAAAAAAAGAATATATTTTTTAAACCATAAAACAAAATTTTGCTTTGCATTTTTTTTTTCCCTTTAAAATGGTTTATTTGAAAAAAAAAAAATGATTTTAAAAATTAGCACCAAGAGAGAGCATGGGAGGCCTTGATGTGTATTTCTTAGACTTTTAAAAAATGTTAATGGAATCTGTCATAAATTGACAAGTTAGACTGCTGTCACATACATATTTGTATGGTGCGCAACATAACCATAGGGTTTTTGTTAAACTGTAAAATTACAGAAAACATGTCTGAAAATAAAGGGACGAAAATAATGTCTCTCTAAAGAGGGCGGAGAAAAGACATCAAAATTTTCATGAAAAAAAAAAAGAATGGGGGGCAAGTTAAAAAAACAAAAGAAAGGGGGAAGTTCTACAATTTCTCCTCCATAAGGTAAATCAAAAAAATAAGGCCTTTGGTTCCTTCAGTTTTTTTTCCTTCAGTATTTTTTTTTTAAAATTTAAATGTGGGGGAAAATTTAAACCCCTTTTTTAAAGACCCATGTTTAAATACTTACAAAGTACAAAACCCTTCATTTTTAATATTGACAGAAGATGATTTTTCCTGAAAGCTTAGTATCAAAACGTTTGACCCAACTTAACCCCTGAATTGTATTTTTTTACTTCCTTCCCTTCTTAAACTGTTAACTGAGTAATTATCTTTTATTGGATTGGAGTCAAGTTCTTAATAAATTCAATATTGTGCAGAAAAGGTCTTATTGGCTATTGATTTATCGCTCTGAAAAGAAAGTTTCCATATAGCTATTTTTAATTTCTTATATTTACTTTTTAGCTGCCCCCCTTTTAGCTTCGGGGGATGAATGATCTCTAGATAAAAAAAAATTTTGTGTATTCAAAGACGTTAAGACCAATACACTATCTTTACCCTTTTTGGGTTTTTTTTAACCCCAAAAGAGTTAACCACCCCTGTCACCCTCTTTCCCTGCAATTATAGTTTAATCTTGGCTAGCAAAGATTTTATTTTGTATTAAGAAAAACTACTGCTGTTTGAGATCAGTTTTAAAACCTGTGTAATGCAGTCACTTTCAAGAAAATCAAGACATTTTGGACTAGGTTAAGTAAACATAAAAGAACAACCAATACAGAGACTGTAGTTAAAGAAAAACCGCAATGCATGGGGTGTGGAAGGGTTTTATATTACACGGGTTAATTATTTTTGAACTGTCTCGTAAATGGAATAGAGGGCCAGCCATCAAAATAGGATCAAGACAGCTCAAAGCAGAACCAGTTGGTAAAAAGCATAAATTATTATTTCCCTTAGTAATTTTCACATTAGATGCCAAGAGCAATTCAAAAGCCTCTGCAATGAAGTCTTACCAGGAAATAAAGAAATCTGCCAAAAATTTAATAACAAAATGAGTGGTTTAAAAAATTGCTAAGTGTCCAACAAATCACTTTTGTGGCCAATTTTATCATCTTTCTGACTCAGTTTCTTCTGTTTAGGAGTTGGGGCTCCCGAGAAAAGGAAGTGCCAGTTTTTTAGGGAGTTAATAAGAAGTTTAAATTGTTGAAATTTTTCACTTAAAATGAGAAATAGTGCAAAAGGCCTTTAAAAGTTGTTGAACATCAGGGTTTGATGTTTTAAAATAATATTTAAAAAGGTATTTATAAAAAAAACCTTTATACACACACGCTGGATAATTCACGCTTTTCCCTTTTTTTTAAAAAGAATCTTAGTTGTGAATATTTTATTTGCAAAAAAATGTACAAAATAAGTGTGATAAAAATTGTGAAGTGAATCTCAGTAAAACGAAATAAAAAATGTGGGGGCAAAAAGTTTTTGGAAAGTGATCCCAAGGGCTTTCCCAAATTTTCAAAAAAATTCAAAAAGGAATCAATAAATTTAAAAATTAAAAGGGGAAATTGCTTAAATGAAGGGAGAACGCTTCATAAAGTAAGGTGATAAAGATTGGGTTTTCCCCCCAGGAAGTTTTCATCTTCAACCCATATTCCTGTACATCCCCCTTTTCACCTCCTGCTTATTTTTTGGGGTCTAAAAATAGGTATCTGATTTCCCCGATGTGCATGCATGCAAAAAGGTTCATTCCTCGGGAAAAATTTCCCCTAGACTGCCCCTCTGAAAACACCCTTTGCCTTTCTTCTTCCTCAGTTTTTTCTATCTCTTTACACCATTGTTCTTCTCTGCCTTAATACACAATAGCAGGTTATGATATACGTGGAAAGCGTCCCCTGCCTGTCATGCGGACTCTGCAAACCCATGGACTATAGCCTGCCAGGCTTTTTGCCCATGAAATTTCCATGGAAAAGAATACTGGGTGGTTGCCATTTCCCATCCCAGGGTACCTTCCTGCCCCAGGAATGAACCCGGGGTCTCCCGTGTCCCTGCTTGTCGGGGGGAATTCCACGGCCCCCGGGAATCCCTGCAGAATTAGAAATACTTTCATCTTGCATGTAAAAAAATAAAATCCTGAATTAGTAAACAATAAGCCTATTTTTGACCCAGATGTGTTTGTGCGTCCCCTGTCGTGCCCAACTCTTGGCGACCCAGGGAATGAAGCCCACCGGGGTCTTGTCCATGGAATTTTCAGGAAAGATTTGGAGTGGGTGGCCATTTTTCCTACCCAAAGGGAACGTTCCGATCCAGGGATAAAACCCCACCTCTCTGGCTCTCCTATATTCCCAGGTGGTTTTCTTTACCACTGGGTCTAAAAGGAGCTTGCAATACAGTGAAAGGGCCATTAGACTTAAAAAAGGGGTTAAGTGTTAGGTTGGCCAAAAGTTAATTTGGTTTTAAGTAAAAATAGAAGATCTTTTTTCTTTCACTAAAAACTTTTTTTAACAATTTTCCCCCCCAACTGAATGAATTTTTTGCCCAAACCCCAATAAAATGAAAGAGATCCCCGGAGAGACCAAAATATCAAAAGTTTTCGGAGAAAGGGAGTAGAGGGGAACCCAATAGAAAGTACAAAAACCCATCGGGACAAGATCCCTCATAGAAAAACCCTTTAGAAAATTTTAAATTGAGATCTAAATGAAATGTTATTTTTTGAATTGAGTTACATACTGGAAAAGTTAAAAGGGAAAAGTTCAAAACATTTCTAAGCTGTATTTCTCAAAACAGGGCTTTGGGTAGAACATTCAGTTTTTTTAAAGAAGAAAAAGTTTTTTTTTTTCAAGTTTCAGGCAGATTTACTTGGGAAATTTGTTACAGAGCCAGTTCATTTTGCCCCAACACGCGCAAGCCAAAATCTGAATGGGGAAGTTTGCGAAAGGAGGGTTTTTTTTTGAAAAGCAAACAAGCAAAAAGGAAAAAAACAAGCCTTAGATCTCCCCCCCTGGAGGCAAAGGGGGGGCCTGGGGGGTGGGGGGCAGGGGGGAAAAATTTGATTAAAAAAAAGGTATGGTAATTTGGGTAATCAGTACTTGTGGTTTGGGCTTTCTTAGGGGCCTAGTGGTAAAAAATCTCCCTACAGTGGAGGGACCGGGTTTTAAACCCTGGGTGGGGAGACCCCCTGGAGAAGGGAAGGGCAACCCGCTCCAGTTTTTGCCGGGGAATCCCACGGACGAGGGCCTGGCGGGCTACGTAAAGGTCAAAAATTGTTGGAGTGATGAAAAACAAAAATAGCAAAACTGGGGTTCTGCACAAGTGAAATTTAAAGTTACGGGGCCTCCACACTTTCAAACATGGGATCTGAGCACCCCCTAAAAACCCAGTTTTCACCCCTGCAGGTCAAAAAGACCTAGCAGCCTCGTACACCCCCTGCGGGGATTGGTGATCCATCCAGTCTTAGCCAGCCCGTTGACACACGCTGTTTCCCATGCTTGAAAAAAAACCCGGGCCCATGTGCAGTTGGAGGACGGACAAGTCTTTTTAGAACAATTAAAAAAACCTGGAAGGCAGGTGAAATATTTTTGACTACGTGACCCATGGTTTCAATATTTTTTTAAATACTCCACAGGGTATTAAGGGTCATTTTTAATAGGGGTTCTTTTAGCCTTATGGAAAGAAAATTTTAAATTAAACCCAAAGGGAAAATCTTTTTTATCAATCATCTTTCCCATCTCAATAGATATGATTTAAAAAATTGATCTAAACAACACTTACTTACATTTCCTTCTCATCAATAATATCAAGCAAAAAGTTTGCTTTTATTAGATTGTAAATTTCAAAAAAGCGAAGCTCAGCAAAAATCACTTTAAAAATTGTGTGCCAATCCCTCTGCCAGGGGTTTTCCCCGGGCAAATACTAGAGTGGGTTCCTTTTCCCTCCCCAGAAGATTTTTCCAAACCCAGTGATAAACCCATTTTCCCCTGAAAGGATGGCGGATTCTTTACCACGAACCTCCTGCTGGGGCTTAGGAACTGTACCCCACAAAAATTAGATCTAACTTTCTAAAATAATATAAATCACATTTTAACACTTACTTTAATTAATATTTAAAATTTTTTGTTGTTTTATAAGCTGTTTTGACTCTTTGTGCCCCCATGAATGTGATGGCCAGTCTCCTCTGCCATGGGGTTTCCGAAAAGATGTGAAGGGGTTTGCCCTCCTTCCCCAGGGGATTTTTCACCCGGGATAAAAACCCTAACCCCATTCTTGAAGGTGATTCTTTCTGTTGGAAAGGGGGCCCCCCGGGTCCCGGGAAGCTTCTTTTTATATATTGTTTCCCATAAAAAAACACAAAAGACAAGCATTTACTAGAGGGAATATGGGACCTTGCATGCATGAAATCATTTCAGCATTCCATTTCTTTTCAACCCCATGGGTGTAGCCCACCGGCTCCTCTATCCATGGGTTTCTCCGGGAAGAATACTGGAGTAGGTTCCCACCCCTCCTCGAGGGGTTTCCTGATCAGGAATTAACCTGCCTCTTAGGTCTCCTGAATGGCGGGCGGGTTCTGCCGAATCCCGGACTTGTGCCCAATTCCTTTTTCATCCCAAATCTGAGACAACTGAGGACTTTCTCAGGACCCCCCGGGGACCCTGGGGAAAGTCCCCCTTGATGATCCGTGCAAAAAGGAAGACTATTGGCTGTCTCTGAATGCTTCAGCTTACAACCTCCACAGTGATGTTTTAATATACATTTTAATTATTTTTTTATTCTAACCCCCTTTTCAATTTTAACAAAATCCTTGTGGATAGAAATTTTTAAAAAAGTGTTTGTGGTTCTTTTTGTTTTCCCTAGGTATGTTCAAAAGTGCCAACCCTGGGGGACTGTATTTTATACGGGGGGAAAACTTTATTTTAACAGTGGGCCAAAACTAAAAGTTTTTTAGTTCCACTTACTTCAGTTCTAGAAAAACTTATTTTTTCCATCAAGTTTTTAAGAGCAGATTATAATGTATTCCCTAAATTAAGTTATAAATTGAAATCTAACATTTTTGACAGAAAATCGGACATGCTTAGAGATAGGAAATTTTAAAATAACCCTGAAAAGTATAGGTTTCTACCATCCAGAAGACAGCATTTTTTTCACAGGTTTATACTCTTTTTTCAGAACACACCGGAAACCCTAAAATGACAAAAGATATAGGGCTTAAATATTTAAAAGTGAGAAACATAGTGAAGCCCTAAGTTCTTCAACAAAATCTAAAGCATTAGAAACTCCAGCAAGAAATTTAAACGGGTTTGAGAAAAACTGTCTTCATTATCCATTCAATAGAAGACCTATGACAAATCATCTTTGGGTGTTGAGGTAACGTAATTCTTGAATATTTATGGATTATAGCCTAAAAGGGTGAAAAGGTTTGATTTGGTGCTTTGAGGCCCATAAAAAAATTTGCAATCTATTGGATTATTTTTACCCTTTTTTAACTTAATGTGTGCCAGCGGCCCAACTCTTTGCAACTCCATGGGGCTTTGCCTTTCAGGTACTCTGTCCTTGGGATTTTCCCCCCAAGGGAAATTTGGGGTGGGTTTTCCATTTTTCCCCCTCCAGGGCATCTGCATGACCCCGGGATCAAAAAAAAAGGTTCCTGCAATGAGGGGGTTTTTTTCCCCTGAGCCACTGGGGCCCATGCACAAGTGTGTGCGTGCTGAGTCGCTTCAGTCATGCCAAAATCTTTTCCCCCCCATGGGCTGTAGCCCCCCAGGGTCCTTGTCCGTGGGGTTCTCCAGACAAGCTTGCTGGAGCAGGTTGCTATGGGGCCCCTCCCGGGGGACTTCCCAACCCAAGGATTGAACCCACATCTTGAAGCCCCCCCATTGCGGCGGGGGTTTTTTACCCCTAGTTCACCTGGAAGCACATATGTGAAATGTGGGGGGGTGAATCCAAATTGGAAAACCAAGATTGCCGGGGGAGAAATATCAACGCCTCAGATATGCAGATGCACCATTAAGGACGAAAGTGAAGAGGAACTAAAAGCCTTTTATGGGAAAGGGGAAAAAAAAAAAGTGAAAAAACTGGGGTTAAAAAATCAACATTCATAAAAAAAGGTCATGGCATGTGGTCCCGTAAATTTACGGCAAAAAGAAGGAGGGGAAAAAATGGAAGCAATGATAGTTTTTTTTTCTTGGCTACAAAATCACTGCAAGGTGACCCCAGCCTGAAATTTAAAAGCACTTGCTCCTTTGGGAAAGGAAACTATGAAAACCTAGCAATGTACTAAAAGCAGAGACATCCTTTACTGACAAAGGTACATTAGTAAGCTGTGGTTTTTCCGGTGTCTGTATGGGGTGTGAGAGTTTGGGCCATAAAGAAGGGTGAAAGACAAAATATTGATGCTTTCAAATTGTGGTGCTGGAAAAAAAAATCTTGGAGTCCTTTGAACAGCAAAGAGATCAAAAACCCCCAATCCCAAAGGAAAACAAACCTGAATATTCATTGGAAGAATTGATCTGAAGCTGAAGCTCCAATATCTGGCACCCCCATGAAAGAGCCAATCATTGGAAAAAACCTTGAAGGTGGAAAGACTGAAGGCAAAAAGATGAATGGTTAGACACCATCACCAACCATGTAAAAATTTTTAGTGAACTCCGTAAGACAGTGGGGGACAGAGGCCTGAATGCGGCCATCGGGGGGTTTTAAAGAAATAAGACATGTTAGAAAAGAACAACAACAGTAAGGATTCCCCTCAAGGCAAGGTATGTAGTTTTCCCATATGGCTCTTTTTTTGAGAGACCCCTTTGGAAAAAGGAACAAAAAATTTAATTTGGCCCGTAAATCCAAAGTTATTTTTAGGTTTGAGAATCGTAGCCCTTTTGAATTACAACTCTGACCTGCTTTGGGTCTGAAAGACATTCTGTTTCATAAAGGGTGAAATAAAACTGGGGGATTGAAAGACCCCATTCCTTTGCCTGTGTCTTTTTGGTTATAGAGAGGATGGGATTTTTTAATGTTCATTATTTCTAAGACTTTGGGGCCTGTTGGTGCTTTTTAATTTAATGAACCCGATTTACTTTTGAGTGTTAGAGATGAGAAAACTCAGGGAGCCTGGATAAAAACTCTTATAAATAAAACAACCAAGTCTTTTTAGTGCCCCCCTTTAAAAAAGTTGCATAACAAGATTTTTATTTTTCCCGTTTTTCCCTATTCAGAAATAATTGGTAATAAAGAAAGCCTAGGTTGTCAGTCTCAAGAAAGAAAAAGAATTTAAAATGTAAGAAAAAAAAAAAACATTTAAAAGTAAAAGATTACCTTTGGGGAAAAATTTTGCTCTATAAGATTAGAGAAAAAACTATACGCAAATTTTTTGGAAAATATCAACTGGAAAGGGAAAAATCCCCCAAAAAAGACTCCCTTAAAAAGGTCATGCCAAGAAAAGGAGAAAAATGGTTGCCCGGGTTTAATTTAAGAGTGAACGGAAAAGAGACCCGCCTTGGAGGGTTGGAAAGGTCCCCGTACAATGGTGGAGAAATTTTTTATTTAGTTTATCTTGGAGATTTAAAAGTTGCAAAAATAAAGAAACAAAAATGATAAAAGTTAGAGAGTTTATCAAGCTCTAAAATTTTTCAGTGGTCTCCCTAGTCTTAGAAAATGTAGCAAGCCTAATCTTTGGTAAAACCCCGAGAGGCTGGTTTTTATTTTTAAATAGCCCAATCCCCAGAAGGGGGTTTGAGTATTCAAAAAAAACAAAGGGGACAGGTCAAAAAGCTAGTTTATGAGGGTTTTTAACCTTTTCATTGCCATTTTTACTTACCCGGGAAACTTTGAAAAAAATTTTAAGCCCCAACCCCCAGAAATTTGGATTTTGGATTCAGTCGGGGCCCCCGGCAAACCTTTTTTTAATGCTCCAAGCAATGTTCCACTTTTTGTTTCTTTTTAAAAAGTAAAAATATTGTAATAAGGGGGGGGTAGGCTTACAAATAGAACCTTTTCAATAAAATTTTTATAAAAAAAATCAGTAAACTAAAATTTGATTACCTAAAAACCTCATAAAACAGAGATATTATGTTCTGACTCTTGCAATCCCACAACTGTAGCCCGCCAGGCCCCTGTCTACGGCATTTTCCAGGCAAAAATATTGGGTGGGTTTCCATTTCCTTCTCAGGGGATCTTCCCCAACCGGAATTGAACCCGTTTCCCGCATTGCAGGGAGAGCTTTACCGACTGAGTACCCGAGAAGCCCAAAACCCCATAAAAAGAGATAAATTTTTTAAAATTTAGGGTATGAGACAGATTGTTAATTTAGGGGAAATATAGGTATAAAATTGCTTTATATTAAAAAAATTGTATATAAGAATTTTATGTGTCTTTAAACAATTTTACATCTATTATCCCACCAATAATGTATATATATATTTAAATATATATATACACACAAGAGAGACAGAGAGGAGAAAAATGTTAGTTGTATATAGTAGGGAAAAATATTTTAAAATTATGTGAAAAATTAACCTAGGGGAATGAAAAATTCTTTTACAAAATAGTTTACAATAATATATTAGCTTTTTATGAAATTATCATGATTTGTTTTTGGACATTTATATGGCTATATCTAATTTTTATGATAATACTGCAATAAAAATTTTGGTTAATCTTTGTGTTTATTCTTAAATTTTAAAAGTGTATTTTTTTAAAAAAATGAATTGGGTTAAAGAGTACATGTTCATACTTTAAGGATTTTCCCAAAATTATTTGTTTCCCGGCCTGGTGCGTACCCTTTCCCCACAATTTTCTTTAGCATTATAACAGCCCAAAAAAAAATTTGCCAAGTTTTAAGTGAAAACATTCTTTTTTTAATTTTGAAAATTTTTATTTTTATTTTGTATTTTTTCTTTTTTTTAGGAAATCATTTTTATTTCTCCTAGGAAATTGTTTCTTTGCTTTTCCTTTTTTTCGCTGTTTTACTTATGATTTGTAAATGCTAAATTTTGCATAGCGGGGATTAAAACCCCTTTCGGACATATAATGAAAAAAATTTTTTTTTTTATAATGTACCCTTTTTTTAAAATTTAAATCTTCCCGACCTGCAAAGATTTTGTTTCTATTGAGCTAAACCTGTGAATTTTTTCGGTTGGCTTTGTTGGGTCATTTTTAAGATTTTTCCTTGCCCAAAATAATTTAAATATTTACCTTATGTGTATGTGTAAATTTTTTATTTTTTTGGATTTTTAATTATGTTCATTTTCTTGCCTACTTCCTGTGCTGACCTCTCGTTAATCGTTTAAATCTTGCCCAAAAAATTTTTTGTATCTTTGGGGTATTCCCCCCTTTCTGAATATTTAAAAAAAAATTTTCTTTCTTATCCTTGCATATAAAAATTGGAGTATCCTAAAAAAGCCTTTTATGTTTTAAATTTAAAAATTTTCTCTTAGAAATTAAATTGAGGAGCCCGTACCCCCAGCAACAAACGGGGCGGAAAGGGAGGATGGGCGGCATTTTTGGGGAGGAAAACCCCGAGAGCAAACGGAGGGGGGTTTTTTTAAACTGTGGGATAGCAAGGGGCAAAATTAAACCGGCCCGAACACACTGCCCGGGGTTCCAAAACAAAAAGGGTGGAACCCAGAGAAAAAGGGGCCCATCCCGGGGGGTAGGAGGGAGGGGGGGAGGGGAAAGGGCAAACTCGCCCCAGAGAACCACCCCCTCCCACACGCAAAAAAGGCCTCCGGGGTTCAGCTAAAAACTTCCCGAGACCGATGGCGGCGCGCGTGGGGCCCCGGAGGGGAAAGGGGGGCCGCGGAGGGGAAAAGCGCGCCGCACCCCGGGGGGTTGTGCCCCAAGGGCCCCTGGGTGCCTGGGCCCCCTCGCCCCGGGAGGGAAAAAGGGGCGCCGCACCGGGAGAGTGGCCCCCAACCTCTGGCGCCTGAAAGCCAGGCCGGGGGGGGCAAAAAACGCAGGAGGGGAAACCCAAATTTCGCTTTTGTGGAGTACCCAAAAATGGAACCGCATCAACGCGGGCCCGCTCCATATGGAGCAGCCGGGAGCCTGAGAGGGGTAGACGGCGAAAAACACAGACACCGGGCGGGGGAAACCCAGTGTGGCGGGAAAACGGTTTTGGGGCACCACACAGAGCGGTGTCTGTCTGCAGGCCCCGCCCTCCCCCGTAGCAGGACTGAACTGAATAGAGACCCAAATAAGGGATACCTCCGCCCCCCTGTGCAGGGCGGAAATTTGAACCCAAAAAGACAGTAACGAAGCCAAAAAAACAAAGGGAACCCCTTTAAAAGGAACCGGGGGGGAACAGTTAAAATCCCCGAAGGTAACACCGACACAGGGAAGGGGCCTACAGATATCGAGAAAAAGGGAAGCTGGGAAAAAGGGGGCTATCTGAAAAAGAACTGAACCTACGCTGACCGAACAACCCCAAGAAATTCCCCAATATATAGAATTTTTTTTTTTTAAATTTAAAAAAAAAAAAGATTTTTTTTCCCTTTCCCTTTTTTTAAAAAAATTTTTATTTTTTCCTTTTATTTTTTTATAATTCCCTATTTCTCCCCCCTTTCTCCTCAAAATTTCATTTTTAATAATTTTTCGATTTTTTTATTTTGGGAAAAAAAAATTTTTTTTTTTTTTTCTTTCTTTTTTTTTTTTTCTTTTTCTTGTTTTTCTTCCATTTTCCTTTTAGAGTCCCCTAATATCCCCTTTTTATTCCTTAACTTTCTTTTTTTATTTCACTGTAACCCTTTCCCAAAAAAAAAAAAAAAAGGAGAGGAGAAACCCCATTTTTAAACTGAATTCATTTACAGTTCAAATTTTTTTTGTGTGTTTTTTTTTTTAAAAATTTGTTTTCAAAGAGTCTAAAACCCCTCACTAGATTTTCAAACTTTGTTTTTTCTCCCTCAGAAAACCCTATTTCCTCCATTCCCTTTCTTTCCCCAAACCAACCTTTTTGAATCTTTTTGGGGGTTTGGGCTACGGGAACACTTTGGGGCCCGATAAATGCGTAATCTGTCTCTCTCCCCTTGAGTCCCCTTTTTCTCCCCCTGCTCACCTCTATTCCCTCCCCCTCTCCTATTCTTCTTGTAAAATCTAGAAACCCTCTGGGTTTTCTCTCCTGTGGGGAATCTTTTCACCCTTAACTAGAAAATTTTATTATCAGTACTGTATAGTTGGAGAAGCCTGGGAAATATTAGAAGGGAAAAAAATGAAAAACCAGGGCAGGAGACTTTAGCCCAAATCCCGAGAAACCAGAAAAACCCCGATAACGGAACATTAAAATAAGGACACCAAAAGTTCCTACCCACACCAAAACTAACCACCACCCCAAAAGCTAATAAAGTCAAGTACGAGAATACCGACGCACAATCTTTAGCAAAGCAGGAACTAGATGGTTTCAACATACAGGTTCCAAAGTCAAAAACAAGAGACCATGCAAATGTATTCACTGGAACTATTGCACTCGGAGAGAAGAACAACAATTCCAGCAACATGACGCTGGGAAATTTCCTACAGGAAACCCTTGAACAAACCATACGTCCAAACCCACCCACTTGGTGAAACTCTCCACAATAAAAAGGAACCTCAAACCAAACGACTTAAACAGAAAGCCCACTCCAGACACTGCATTCTAAAACATGATGAAAAAGGCAGAGATAATACCAAACAGCTAAAGGAACATGAAAATAGCACACCAAGTCAAACAAAAGAGAGAGGAATATAGGGGATCTACCTGAAAAAGAGGAAGTTTAGAATAATGATAATAAAAATGATCCAAAATCTTGTAAAATACAAAATGGAGTTGACAAATAAATAGCTGGAGACAAAGATGAGTTGTTGCTACGAACTGTTTAACAAGGACCTAGACGAAATAAAAAAATCAATTAAAAATTAATAATGAATAAACAGAGATCCAAAACACTTGGAGGGAACCATGAGTAGAATAACAGAGACAGAAGATTAGGATAAAGTGAGTTAGAAGATAAAATGGTGGGGAAATAAATGAAGCAGAGAGGAAAAAAGAAAAAAGAATCAAAAAAAATGAGGACAACCTCAGGGACACTCTGGACTATGTGAAACGCCCCAACATTCCGAATCATAGGAGTCCCAGAAGAAGAAGACAAAAGAAAGATAGGCCATGAGAAGATACTCGAGGAGTATAATAGCTGAAAAACTTCCCTAAAATGGGGAAGGAAATTGCCAACCAAGTTCAAGAAACCCAGAGAGTCCCAAACAGGATAAACCCAAGGCGAACACCCCAAGACACATATTAATCAAATTAACAAAGATCAAACACAAAGAACAAATATTAAAAGCAGCAGAGGGAGAAACAACAAATAACACACCAAAGGGGATTCCCATAAGGATAACAGCTGATCTATCAAATAGAAACCCTTCAGCCAGAAGGAATGGCAGGACATACTTAAAGTAATGAAAGAGAATAACCTACAACCTAGATACTCTACCCAGCAAGGATCTCATTCAGATATGAAGGAGAACTCAAAAGCTTTACAGACAAGCAAAAGCTGAGAGAATTCACCACCACCAAACCAGCTCTTCAACAAATACTAAAGGATCTTCTCTAGACAGGAAACGCAGAAAGGTGTATAAAAGTGAACCCCAAACAACAAAATAAATGGCAACAGGACCATACCTATCAATAATTACCTTAAATTAAATGGTTGAATGCCCCAACCAAAAGACAAAGGCTGCTGAATGGATACAAAAGCAAGACCCCTATATATGCTGTCTACAAGAGACCCACCTCAAAGCAAGGGACACATACAGACTAAAAGTGAAGGGCTGGAAAAAAAATATTCACCACGCAAACGGAGACCAAAGAAAGCAGGAGTCGCAATACTCATATCAATAAAAAGACTTTCAAATTAAGTCTGTGAAAAGAGACAAAGATGGACACTACATAATGATCGAATGGATCAATCCAAGAAGAAGATATAACAATTATAAATATATATGCACCCAACATAGGAGCACCGCAATATGTAAGGCAAACATGCTAACGGAGTATGAAAGAGGAAATTAATAGTAAACAGACAATAATAGTAGGAGACTTTAATACCCCACTCACAACTATGGATAGATCAACTAAACAGAAAATGAGAACAGGAAACACAAACTTTAAATGGACACAATGGACCAGCTAGACCTAACTGACATCTATAGGGACATTTCACCCCAAAACAATCAACTTCACCTTTTTCTCAAGTGCACACGGAACCTTCACCAGAATAGATCACATCCTGGGCCCATAAATCTAGTCTTGGTAAATTCAAAAAACATTGAAATCATTCCAGTCATCTTTTCTGACCACAGTGCAGTAAGATTAGATCTCAATTACAGGAAAAAAATTATTAAAAATATCAAACATATGGAGGCTTAAACAACACGCTTCTGAATAACCAACAAATCATAGAAGAAATCAAAAAAGAAATCAAAATATGCATAGAAAATGAATGAAAATGAAACACAACAACCCAAAACCTATGGGACACTGTAAAAGCAGTGCTAAGGGGAAGATTCATAGCATTTACAGGCCTACCTCAAGAAACAAGAAAAAAGTCAAATAAATAACCTAACTCTACACCTAAAGCAACTAGAGGGAAGAAGAAATGAAGAACCCCCAGGTTAGTAGAAAGGAAAGAAATCTTAAAAATTAGGGCAGAAATAAATGCAAAAGAAACTAAAGAACCATAGCAAAAATTAACAAAGCTAAAAGCGGTTTTGAAAAAATAAACAAAATTGACAAACATTAGCAAGACTCATTAGAAACAAAGGGAGAAGAACCAAATTAACAAAATTAGAAATGAAAATGGAGAGATCACAACAGACACACTGAAATACAAAGGATCATAAGAGACTACTACCAGCAGCTCTATGCCAATAAAATGGACAACTTGGAAGAAATGGACAAGTTCTTAGAGAAGTATAATTTCCAAAACTGAACCAGGAAGAAATAGAAGATCTTAACAAACGATCACAAGCAAGGAAATCGAAACTGTAATCAGAAATTCTTCAGCACAAAAGCCCAGGACCAGATGGCTTCACAGCTGAATTCTACCAAAAATTTAGAGAAGAGCTAACACCTATCTTACTCAAACTTTCTCCAGAAAATTGCAGAAGAAGGTAAACTTCCAAACTCATTCTATGAGGCCACCATCACCCTAATTCCCAAAACAGACAAAGATTGCACAAAAAAAGAAAACTACAGGCCAATATCACTGATGAACATAGATGCAAAAATCCTTAACAAAATTCTAGCAAACAGAATCCAACAACATATTAAAAAAATCATACATCATGACCAAGTGGCTTTATCCCAGGAATGCAAGGATTCTTTAATATCCGCAAATCAATCAATGTAATACACCAATTAACAAATTGAAAGATAAAAACCATATGATTATCTCAATAGATGCAGAAAAAGCCTTTGACAAAATTCAACATCCATTTATGATTAAAACTCTCCAGAAAGCAGGAATAGAAGGAACATACCTCAACATAATAAAAGCTATATATGACAAACCCACAGCAAGCATCACCCTCAATGGTGAAAAATTGAAAGCATTTCCCCTGAAATCAGGAACAAGACAAGGGTGCCCACTCTCACCACTACTATTCAACATAGTTTTGGAATTTTTGGCCACAGCAATCAGGCAGAAAAAGAAGTAAAAGGAATCCAGATAGAAAAGAAGAAGAGTTGAAACTCTCTCTGTTTGCAGATGACATGATCCTCTACATAGAAAACCCTAAAGACTCTACCAGAAAATTACTAGAGCTAATCAACCGAATACAGTAAAAGTTGCAGGATATAAAATTAACACACAGAAATCTCTTGCATTCTATACACTAAACAATGAGAAAACAGAAAGAGAAATTAAGGAAACAATACCATTCACCATTGCAACAAAAAGAATAAAATACTTAGGAGTATATCTACCTAAAGAAACAAAAGACCTATACATAGAAAACTATAAAAACTGATGAAAGAAATCAAAGAGGACACAAACAGATGGAGAAATATACCGTGTTCATGGATTGGAAGAATCAATATTGTCAAAATGGCTATACTACCCAAAGCAATCTATAGATTCAATGCAATCCCTATCAAACTACCAACGGTATTTTTCACAGAACTAGAACAAAATAATTTCACAATTTGTATGGAAATACAAAAAACTCGAATAGCCAAAGAATCTTGAGAAAGAAGAATGGAACTGGAGGAATCAATCTGCCTGACTTCAGACTATACTACAAAGCCACAGTCATCAAGACAGTATGGTACTGGCACAAAGACAGAAATATAGATCAATGGAAAGAATAGAAAGCCCAGAGATAAATCCACGAACCTATGGTCACCTTATCTTCGACAAAGGAGGCAAGGATATACAATGGAAAAAAGATAACCTCTTTAACAAGTGGTGCTGGGAAAACTGGTCAACCACCTGTAAAAGAATGAAACTAGAACACTTTCTAACACCATACACAAAAATAAACTCAAAATGGATTAAAGATCTAAATGTAAGACCAGAAACTATATAAAACTCCTAGAGGAGAACATAGGCAAAACACTCTCGACATAAATCACAGCAGGATCCTCTATGACCCACATCCAGAATTTAGAAACAAAAGCAAAAATAAACAAATGGGACCTAATGAAACTTAAAAGCTTTTGCACAACAAAGGAAACTATAAGCAAGGTGAAAAGACAGCCCTCAGATTGGGAGAAAATAATAGCAAATGAAGCAACAGACAAAGGATTAATCTCAAAAATATACAAGCAACTCCTCAGCTCAACTCCAGAAAAATAAATGACCCAATCAAAAAATGGGCCAAAGAACTAAACAGACATTTCTCCAAGGAAGACATACAGATGGCTAACAAACACATGAAAAGATGCTCAACATCACTCATTATCAGAGAAATGCAAATCAAAACCACAATGAGGTACCATTACGCCAGTCAGGATGGCTGCTATCCAAAAGTCTACAAGCAATAAATGCTGGAGAGGGTGTGGAGAAAAGGGAACCCTCTTACACTGTTGGTGGAATGCAAATTAGTACAGCCACTATGGAAAACAGTGTGGAGATTTCTTAAAAAGCTGGAAATAGAACTGCCATATGACCAGCAATCCCACTTCTGGGCATACACACCAAGGAAACCAGATCTGAAAGAGACACGTGCACCCCAATGTTCATCGCAGCACTGTTTATAATAGCCAGGACATGGAAGCAACCTAGATGCCCATCAGCAGACGAATGGATGAGGAAGCTGTGGTACATATACACCATGGAATATTACTCAGCCATTAAAAAGAATTCATTTGAATCAGTTCTAATGAGATGGATGAAACTGGAGCCCATTATACAGAGCGAAGTAAGCCAGAAAGATAAAGACCATTACAGTATACTAACACATATATATGGACTTTAGAAAGATGGTAACGATAACCCTATATGCAAAACAAAAAAAGAGACTCAGATGTATAGAACAGACTTGTGGACTCTGTGGAGAAGGCGAGGGTGGGATGTTTCAGAGAGAACAGCATTGAAACATGTATATTATCTAGGGGTGAAACAGATAACCAGCCCAGGTTGGGTGCATGAGACAAGTGCTTGGGCCTGGTGCACTGGGAAGACCCAGAGGGATCGGGTGGAGAGGGAGGTGGGAGGGGGGACTGGGATGGGGAATACATGTAAATCCATGGCTAATTCATATCAATGTATAACAAAAACTACTGTAATGATGTAAATAATTAGCCTCCAACTAATAAAAATTAAAAAAAAAAATTAAAAAAAAAAAAA